>JARYHS010009186.1:249579198-249730627 GCA_031002005.1 Vandiemenella viatica
AGATAAAGTGGTTAATTTATCTTACCTGGTTCTAGTTACACAAGTCACTCTCCTATTTCACGTTTATTCACATCAGTCAACGTAGTCGTAAATTCATATTACACTCCAACAGAACAAAGTAAAATACTTCCTTCTATTCTTGTATCCATTATCCGACATAAATCTCTTTCACGATATATTTCATAAATAGACATGGCTCCAAAAAAAAAAAAAAAAAAAATAGTATTCTTTGTGTTCTTCTGATTAAGTACATAATTAAAGTTCTCTTTCAAGAAGGGCGCGATCCACAACAGCACAGTACGTACACATTTATGTCCCTCGTCCGCATTGCTGCAACCAACCATAGATATTCCTACACACCTCTCTCTGGTGCACGCGTGCAGCGTACGAACCTAACAATCAGTTACTGTTCCTCTACTAGACAAATTAATTCCTAGTATACTTTAATAAAATTTAAAGAATAAAATATATGAACGAAGAATACCTTATAATAAAATATAATAAACAAAGAGTTTGAAGGAAACAATGTTCCTTGCTAGGTGGAGAGGTAGTTACAACTGCGCTTGGCTATTGGTGATTGGATTTTGGTTGAAACAGTCACGAATCAAAGATTTTTTAAAAACTGAAACTGCTACTCATTTAGGGGGCATCCACAAATTACGTGAGGTGTTTTTCCAGATTTCCGGACCCCCCCCTCTTTTTTTTTTTGGTCTCACCCACACTTTTCGACGAAATACCCCCCTAAAATCGACTTTCGCGTCATTTGTAGACCCTCCTTTTTTTATTAGCTCTACAGTCCAACAAAACTTAAAAAAAACCGTCACGTGAGATTTCCGTTGACCCCCCCCTCCCTCTTGGTGAGATTTCGCTGAACCCCCCCTTCCCCCATTTTCACCTCACTTAATTTATGGACGCCCTCTTACTTTTTTTAAGCCACGCACCCGACTGCTTTCTGTTAACGGAGATACAAGTCATACATAATTCGTATAGACTCAATAATTATTACATACTTCTTCTCCTATAAATGCCCTACCCCTGACCGAGTGAGGATCATAGGGGTGTTTAACCCTCCGTGGTAACGTCCCGGGGAGGGGGGGGGGGAATGGTGAAACAGGGGTGGCTCCTGTGGCTTTCCCCAGTGTGACAGATTTCGCAAATCTCTTGTTGTAGGTATGGATGTCTGTGATGGTGTGTATGTTTTGTGTGGAGTGTTGTAGATGAGAGATGGAAGAAGGGAGAAGATGAATCTCGATGCCGGTCCATTCAGGCCTACTCTTCCGAAAGATACCATCTGAGACGCCAGGCTTAACGACCTTATCCCACGGACGAATCACTATCAACAGTGTGGTATGCCCTCGCTTCATACGCTCTGCGGAGAGGTTTGGGATTTAACCCAGGACTCTGGCGCTCAATCTGGTGATTGAGAATCGTACACCCCCAAGGCCAAGTCCTCATCATCATCATCATCATCAGAGTTCTGCCCTAGGTCAGGCTTTCACATGGCTGCTCTCCATTCTCTTCTGTCTTCTGCCTTTATCTTCAGGTCCATGTAGTGGCCGTTTACTGTGATGTTGTCTGTAATTTTGCACCTCCTTCTTCCTCCCATTCTCCTCCCACAAACTAATCCTTCCAAGGCGTCTTTTAGCAGCGCTCCCCTCTCAGCGAATGTCCCATCCAGCTCTTCTTTCTCTCTTTGAAGACTTGGAGTAGTTTTCTCCTTTCACCAACCCTATCCAGTAGTTCAAAATTACTTACTTTATCCATCCAGCTTATCCTCTCCACATCCACATTTCAAAAGCATCTTTCCGTTTTTCATCTTCTCTTCTCAGTGCCCACGTCTCTGCCCCATAAAGACTCACACTCCATACAAAAGATTGTCCAGATCTTTTCCTGAGCGCAATGTCTACTGTTCCAGTTAATAGTCGCCTCTTCCTATTAAACGCTTCCTTCGCTACGGCAATGCGAGTTTTTACCTCTTGGTGGCATCTCAAGTCTTCAGTAAACCTACTTCCAAGATATTTGAATGGTCTTACTTGACTGATATCAGCTCATCCTATCTCAATATTTAATAGTTTCCTTCCTTTTCCCATCACCATACTCTTAGTTGTTGCTGTACTGATTTTCATTCCAAACTCTTCGTCTAGATCTTTCAGCTTTCTGTTTAGAGTTTGTTCGTTTTCTACCAACAAGACCATATCATTAGCAAATCGTATGCAGGCTATTCTCTTTCCACCAATACGTAATCCTCTTTTTCCAATAATTTCATCCAGGTATAAATTGATAGTGAAAATTTCTCCCTCCACCTGGACTGGAACTAGCTAACACCGTATCAGCGCCGGACACCATCAGGGTGTCACAACCAACTGATATAACGGGGTGGGCATTATACCACAACTAATTAAAATCAGACTTTCCCCTGTCGGGACACATCCGACTACCTGAAGGGCGTGAGGCCGGCGAGCTAGCCAGTTCGCTGTCGCGTCTAAACAACAGATATACATAATAGGGTCTCATAGTTCCGCGTTGGAGCGCCATATGAGATCCAATTAGTAATTCTTGTTCGTTTTATCTGCACTGTTAGGTTGTTACCAGATGATTTAAAGTTGTATAGTAGCATTAAAAATCAGAAAAGAATGTGAAAAGAAACGGAAGCTTGAAACGTAGTGTTATTCAGCGCAACCCGAAGCTAAAGCTGAATTATACTGCCATTTAACGCATCAAGTACACAGTTCCGAAGATTCGCCATAAAGCACCGGACATGAAATTTTCTAGTATTGTATCAAATACTAGGAAACAACAGGAAAGCGCAGATTTTTTCACGCTAGAGCACACGGGTAGTAATACTTGATCGAATGTTATGAAAACAAGGCGAGTAAGCAAATAATATTGCAGCAATTCATCAGACCATCGAAAATATCAACATTCACTGAAAATGCATATACCCGCATCGTCAATAACATTCCAAAAAATCGAACTAGAACATTAAAAGAAGAAATAAAAAACTTTTTTTTACAATATTAACTTTAATATCTTGTTTAAAAAACTGCCAAATACGAGATGTGCCTATAAGATAACGGGAGTATTGCTGTAAAAAAAAGTTTGAATTTAGACACACCTAGTTATTATCACCCTCAATATACACCCCTCCGCTATCCCTACAACGTTCCATACGAATCTTCCATTGTTCGATACAGTCCTGGAAGTCTTCTTCTGTGAGCTCCTTCATGACGTGTGTCGCTTTTCCTTTCACAGCTTCAACGGACTGAAATGTTGTTACTTTTAGTGCAGATTTGTCCTTGGAAAACAGATAAAAGTCACATGGTACAAGGTCATGCGAATAAGATAGACGGTCTAATACCTAGATGTGTATTTTGCTAGAAACCTCTTGATAGACAAAGCAGAATGAGCAAGGGCGTTGTCTTGATGGACAACCCATGACTTGGTCTTCCACAATTTGGCTCCTCCTCTATCCTTGCAACGTTTCATGTTGCAAACTGTGGTTGAAGTCTTCTTCTGTGAGCTCTTTCGTGACGTGTCTCACTTTTCCTTTCACAGCTTTAACGGACTGTTGTTACTTTTAGTGCAGATTTTGTCCTTGGAAAACAGATAAAAGTCACATGGTGCAAGGTGAGGCGAATAAGGTGGACGGTCTAACACTGGGATGTTGTAATTCACTAGAAAGCATCGTCACAGACAATGCAGAATGATGATCCGAAGTGTTGATGGAAAATTGTTCTTCCACAATCAGGGTCGTTTTTTGTTATCTTGTCACTCAAGTCATACTAAAAACGTAATGATTTTTTATTTATTTTTTTGTAGGTTATTTGAGATTCTATAGTTACCTGAAACAACACTGTGCTACTTTTATTAACAGTGTAAATAATAAACATTTATTTCTTGCACTTAAGTTCTAAAACATTCAGGCCGAACGTGGTGGATGAGCGGTTAACGCTCTGGCCTCGCAATCGGGAGGACATCGGTTCGAATCCCCGTCCGGACATCCAGATTTGGGTTTTCCATGGTTTCCCCAAATTACTCCAGGCGAATGCCGGGATGCTTCCTTCAAAAGGCCGTGGCTGAATTCCTTCCCGTTCCTTGTCCCCGGTTGCATTCCGACTCTAATGACATCGACGTCGACGAGGCGTAAAGCCAAAAAAAAAAAACTGTGTCTGGCCAGTAAAATAAGACTGAAGTTATTTGAGACTACACTTGCAGTGGTAAATCGTGATAACAATTATAAAACCATTATTTACAGGTGAGGGCAGGTACTTTGTACAGTCTATCAGTGAGCATCACTTCTCTGTCGAATACAAACTACGGCGAAAGGCCCATAAACCCGCCGCGCCTCCCTCTTTCTGGCACAAGTGATAAACTTGGAAGACCGAGAGTCTCGTAACCCAATAATCCCTCTTTATGAGGCGTGCGCCCTGTACACTCCCACGCTGGGACAGGGCGGCAGCCGTAACTCTCTCCACTCAGCGCCCCTGTTTATAAACACCGCCGGATCCGGGGTCACGGGTAGCAAAGTTGTGACAAGCAAAGCAGCTGGTGGCTCGTGCGAAAATGTTACTCTACGAATAGCGAGGTCGGAGGTTTCTATTAGGATGAAAGAAGAACCGGCTCATTCCTAGCGATTGATCATCAACCAGAAAGTGACTATATTTTGCATATTTTCACTCCCTGTTCACTTACTGCATCTCATTCTGGGGAAACTCTTCACAAGCACGGAGGGTATTTAAATTACAAAAGCGTGCTGTAGGAACTATTTGTGGAGCAAGCCCACGGACGTCGTGCAGAAATCTATTTTAAAACCTAGATGTGCTAACAATGCCAGCACACTATGTATACTCCGTACTATCATTTTTAGTGGAAAATCCTGAATGCTTCAATCTTAATGCTGATATACATAGCCATAATACTAGGAATAAATATAATATTCACAAGGATTACAATTCACTGTCAGTTGTACAGAAAGGGATAACATTTACTGGAGCTTCCTTATTCAATGTCTTACCAACAGAAATTAAATGTTATCTACGAAAACCCAATTACTTTAAGTCAAAACTAAAAGAGTTTCTGCTTCAGAACCCATTTTACTCTGTGAAAGAATTTTCTTCTTGGCATTTGGTAACTAAGAATGACTGATATAATAGTATATATGGTGTATGGAAGGAGAAGGTGTCAAAGTTGTCCACAATTACTAAAATGATATATGGTTTTACTTTCTATTGAAACTTTTGACAAATGATGTAATTACACTGTTTATAAAATTTACTCATATACAGTAACTAACATGGGATAGCATGCACTAAAAAATTGCTGTGAAAAATTATCATGCTAACAGGTTTTTAAGTAATTGACTACTTATGAGTTGTTGGTAATATAATTGATATTGCTAATAGGTATGTGTACTGTTCCACATAAATACTAACTAACATGATATAATATGTAGTTGTAGATTACAGTGAAACTTATTATGGTAACTGGTTGGTAAGAAAATGACTGTTTATTAGATGCTGGTAACAAGTGTATACACTGTTCCACATAATAAGCAGTAATTACCTAGGGATTGTATTTGTAGATTAGAATAGATATTGATTATACTAATGGGTTGTAGCTAACTTGTCACCAATATATATTAATATTATCAATTATATAGTAACATATTTGACATTACTAATAAGTGTATGTACTGTTCCACATTCCCGAGATTATTCTCACATGGGATCAAAGTGAATATATCTATCTATCTATATGGGTACGTAACAAAACACTTAAAACGTCCTGCGATACAATTAGAAATGATGAAACGTTTCCCTAACAGAATCCAAAATACCCGAAAAGCTCCTTACCTCTGAAAACACGCACATTTAATTCTTATACCTGTGATATGTCGTGCTTCTATCTAGGAGTAGTGCGTTCACTCCTTATAGACTCCAACGAAGGCTGCCAGCCTGGCTCTGAGCTATATCATTTTGTAGCAATGGTTTACTTGTAAACTGAAATGTCTAGCGGTAATGCGATCATGGCCCTAGTCAAATATTCTAAATGTAGTGCTACTATCTAGCGGTATGTGATCACTCCTTATCGGCGCAAGTGAAGGCTAGCACCTTGACCTCATACTATAGCATTCCTGTGTCCTTCCTTGATTGTCTGTAATTTTACTTTTTAAGAGTTGTTACGGAAAAATTCGCTTCTTAATTAGTGATGTTGCCACAGCGGAGAACTTAATTTTCTAAATTGATAACTCATTTATCCATTTTGGACAAGTATGAAGGAAGAAAGATGATTCGAGCAAAGACAAGTAAATACGTTTTAGAAATAATATAGCTATATATGACCGAGGATGGTGGTGTAACGGTTAGCGTTCTGGCCTCGCATTCGGGAGGACGGCGGTTCGAATCCCAGGCTGGGCATCCAGATTTGGGTTTTCCATGGTTTCCCAAATCACTTCAGGCAAATGCCGGGATGCTTCCTTCAAAAGGCCATGGCCGAATTCCTTCCCATTCCTTGCCCCACATCTTTTCCCGTCTCTAAAGACCTCGCTGTAAAAAGACGTTAAGCAGTTAAATAAAAAAAAAGCTCTGTAGCTCTGTATGACTGAAAGACTGTCCAAGGTGTAATATTTGAAACGTTAACAGCAAATATTTCGGGTATGAGGGTATTTTGTTTATCTTCTCGAGGGGAGTGTCATTTAGCGAAACTTGTTGTCCCTGCAAGTCGGGAGGTTATTAGGGCAGCGGAACGACTCTGCGACTTGCCGCCAGGCTGGGCACCCGAGTAATACGGGAGACATCGCGTCGGGCGACCGCAGTGCGTACAACCCCCCGCCACTAGCGCCGCCGCGGGCGGGGTGGCGCCAGATCGATGTGTCGTCATCGAGCGCCGCGGCGTCACCGGTGACGTCACGGTGACGACTCCTTGAGGCGGCGGTCCAGACGAGGCGTCCCGCTGACTCCCGCGGGATACACGCGGAGAGACGGACGGGCGCGCGCAGCGGTTGGCAGCACTGAGCCGACACGCTGAGGCGGCGCAGGGCTCATTCGGGAGCCAGCCGGCGTCCTATCCAGCGGCGCACTCACAAACATCGGAAAAGGCCGCTGCCTACAACGCATCGTGACAACTCCATGAAATAAAACCTATTCCGTCTCGCCTATACTAATAAAAGGCTACGCTTGGTCCTCGAGTAGCCTTGTTCTAAAGGCTGCGACATCACTTGCTTTTTGTTTGTTTATATTCATTCAATGTAGATGTCTTCTTATACTGAATATCCAGAGATACCGCACTTTAACGTTGGATTAGCATTCCGAAGAATTCACTTCCATACTTACGGTCTGGTATTCGTTATGTTTACTGCCCTTGGATTCCCAGCTTCTGCCAAATCATTACAGCGACCTTATATTATCTAGTTGGTAACAGTTCAAAATAATCTTAACTCCAATGTCCGTACAAACAATAGCAGCTGCAACCTTAACAAAATGGGGGAAAGATTGCTTTTTTTAATTTTTCGTCATACTAGCAATGGTAAACAGCCGATTACCATTGCTACTAAGACACTACGCATCCAAAAGTGAATGCAATTTGTTAACATAAAGTTTGTGAACAATTTAACACACCGGTTGTGTAAAGTGTTACAGCGGTGTTTGATCTGTAGCAGAATACTGACAGAGCGTGGTTGGTGAGCGGTAACACTAGGGCCTTGCATTCAGGAGGACGTGGGTTCGAATCCCCAACCTGGCATCCAGATTTGAGTTTTCCATGGTTTCCTCAAATGGCTCCAGGCGAACGGCGGGATGCTTCCTTCAAAAAGACCATGGCCGGATTCCTTCTAGTTCCTTGTCCCCAGCCCCATCCCATCTCTAATGACCTGGACGTCGACGAGGCGTAAAACCATAAAAAGAAGAAAAAACAACAACAGAACACAGAAATATTGAAGAGAATAATCAACAGTAGAGTTTTAATAAAACATTTTTCATAATCCTTCGCTGAGCAATGCAAAAATAGGCACAGCTTTCCGATAACGCAGTGCTGTTTGCGTTGTTTCACTTGTTCTCCTAAAACGAGGTAGAAAGTGAACAGCTCATCAGTGGAACGACAGAAACCTGCCAAGCGTTTTACATACGAGATGCCGAAGAATTATTATCGAACGTCAGTAAGAAGCCCAACCCCGGTATAGACTGGCCTTCAAATGATCACGAATTCGAATCTCCGTTTGGTCATTCAGATTTCTGTTTTCCATGGTTTCCCGAAGTCACTCCAGGCGAATGGCAGGATGGTTCCTTCAATAGGTCATGGCCGAGTTCCTTTCCGTTGCTTACCCCCGCTCTCCCAGCCTCAAAGTCTGAAGCAAAAAGGAATGAGTCCTATTAGCGTCACTTGGACCTATTTCAGGACCAATCCGCTGTCCCATTAATCGTCTGTCTCTTCAGCCACAAGTACTGCACCTTCTTGTCACAACCGTGTGACTTCCGAAACAATTTCAGCTCTAACAATGGGAGCTGTCAGCGTTGGTAATCATGCATTTCGACGATTCTTTTATATGTTGCAGGGTAGAATCACATTCGTTGTTTGTTGAAGGAATTTTTTTTTGCAAGCTTTAGCGTCTCAGATATCGCCTTCACAGCAGCTTACATATCAAGTAAACAGTAGCTTTGGAAGAGAGCGTAGAAAAGCGGCTTAGGACGACCAAAATTAACGCTGCTATCTCTTTTTTTTTCCTCCTCGAGTAAATGGCTATGGCTAAACTGTCTCCATCTAATTGTCCCCTGCCTGGTTACATATCATCAACAATATGCCACCTCCAGAAGTAAGACGCCAAGAAGCAACGGCACGTGAGTGGATAAAATTACACCATCCTGACCATCCATAGGATCTCCCAATCCATGACGTCCTAAATGGTCTTAAATCCAGAAATCCAGTACGGCATGACGTATTTTTTTTTTTTTAACTGCTTAACGTCTCTTAACAGCGAGGTCTTTAGAGACGGGAAAGGATGGGGGGCAAGGAATAGGAAGGAATTCGGCCATGGCTTTTTGAAGGAAGCATCCCGGCATTTACTGAGTACTTCAACTCTTTAGAAGTAAATTGATACTTTCATGGCAGCGAGAATCGAAGGCACACTCACAAGAAAGAAAGCTTCTGCGAAAAAGTTAAACCATGGTTCGACAAAATGGTTTCAAATAACTAGTAACAACCACAGTCGGCTCGGAGCGTGGTGGTGTAACGGTTAACGTTCTGGCCTCGCATTCGGGAGGACGGCGGTTCGAATCCCCGTCCGGGCATCCAGATTTGGGATTTCCATGGTTTCCCCAAATTACTCCAGGTGAATGCCGGGATGCTTCCTTCAAAAGGCCATGGCCGAATTCCTTCCCATCCTTGCCCCCCATCCTTTCCCGTCTCTAAAGACCACGTTGTTATAGGAGACGTTAAGCAGTTGAAAAAAAAAAGTGGGTGAGTGGTTAACGCTGTGTCTTCGCATTCGGGAGGATGCGGGTTCAAATCCCCGTCTGGGCATCAAGTTTTGGGGTTTCCATGGTTTCCCCCCTCTAGGCGTATGCCGGGATAGATCCTCCAAAAGTACATGGACGAATTCCTTCCTGTTCCTTCCCCCCCCCCATCTTTTGCGCCTCTAATAACCTTGACGCAGACGAGGCGTAAAGTCATAAGTAAAAAAGGATCAAAATTAAAAATTATGGGTTGCCGAGGCTTCCCAGAATGTTATCTAGCTATAAGTGCTGCATCAAAGAAATTTTTCATTGCATTCCTATGATCAAATGTAGCAAAAGAAGATTTAGCGTAGATAGCAATTTATTAGCTAAGAAAAGAAACAGATTTTTAATAGTGGAACGCGCTTGAAAATAATAAGGTACCAAATATCGAAAAAATACTGTCATTACACTAAGCTCAGAACTCAAATTAATAATAGTTAATTTCATAAAGTGTATTAGTTAATCAAACTGTGGACAAAATACCAACATTGTTAATGTGTATTGATAAAGTAATTTTAGAAATCTGTCTTTGTTTTTCAGTAGATGTATTGTACACTTCACTTAAGACAGGCGCCATTGGTTCACTGTTTCAAAAAAGTTGGAGCACTACGGGTTTACCGTATTTATAGCAAGAAAACTAAATATGGCTTTTTTCTGAAAAGGGAACGGTAAATAGTTTTTTTTTTTTTTTTTTTTTTTTTTTTTTTTTTTTTTTTTTTCTTTAGAATATGGGCGGTGATTAATTTTTTTTCTAAAAAAGGGCGTTAGGCCAAAACGTTTCGGAGTATATGATCTAAACATTTCCAGGCAGTGATAATGCGGATTAAAAACCCCACGTTCATGTAAAGGAACAAGACATTACGTCTTTATCTCTGTATGTGTACATGTTTGTATATATTTTAAAGTATATTAAATGTATGTGGTTTGGCTGTAAGGCAACTAGCCAAATAAATTATAAAGAAAACTTTCATAGTTTTTCATACAGTTTCAAACAGGGTCCCGAGACCAATACGAGACATATGTTATGTTGATGCAACATCGCAAAGATGAAAAATAAAAACGTCTGTGTTCTTTCATTGAACGCGATTTGCGAAAAATCTGCTTGTCAGATTTAAATGATGTTTCGCACCTAGTGAACTAAGTTACTTACAACAGTTACATATAGTACTGTGTTCCTATTTTGCCGATAACATCTACACTAATAAAACACTACCCTTGGTCACTGTGTCCGTCACGCAGCCAGCCTTCCTTGGTGGATTAAACAGCGGCTACAGATATTACTACACATTAGAGGTTACGAACTTAATTTAGTAACAGTACCATTTAGTAAAGCATCGGCGAACAGATGACTTACCAGAACACTTTAAGAAATTTAGATATTTTGTTTAAATTAAAGTATTAATTGTTTTTATTTATTTATATTTTTTCGATGGTGATATTTTTCTTTAAATTCTTTGCCCACAGGTATGTGAGATGAAAGGTTTAATTTTTGATCAGCAATGCTTTGAATAGATTGTTAAATAGTTTGGGTCAAAATTACAACGAGCATTTGAAGTTACAACAGAGGGCACGAATATTTTAAATTAATTTTTTTTAATCAGTACAATATTAATGAAATAATTACTTTGTTGGAATTAAATTATATCCGCATTGATTATTATTAATTGCGGTGCCAATTCCCTTAGTCATCTAATCAACACTTTTTATTTTATTATTTTTTAAATTATCTTACATAATTTGGGGGTTAAATTGCGATTTACAAATTTTAATTTTAAATCCCTTCAGCGTTTTTGGTAAATTATTCATCACTCACTTGCTATTTGTTCCAATCCATGACACTCTTATCTACAATAGAACATTTTTACACTCCCTTATGCATTAAATCGAGTGCCAGCTTATGGTCATGGTCGCTTTTCCCCTGCACTATTCCCAATTTTTCGACCAAAACCCCTGCAAGCCCCAGAACCAACATGTGCCTCGTACATTTCTACCACTATCTTCACCCTCCTCCTGTCCTCCAGTGAGTCCCACTCCAGCTCCTTTATCATATCAATTACTGACTGGGTACTGCGATAATTTGCACAAACAAATCTAGCTGCTCTTCTTTGCACTCCCTCCAACTGATGTTTTAATACCCAAAATGTGGGACCCGAACTACTCCGCCATATTCAACCAGTGGTCTGACCAAAGTTTTATAACCCAATTTTCTAACTAATTTGGTACATCCACTCATCACCCTCTCCAGGATTTTGTAACCTTTTCCTACCACCTGCCCAATGTGCTTTGTCCAGTTGAGTTTGTTATCAAACATTATGTCAAGATATTTACACTTCAAACCATCAGCAAGCAATTCTAACCCCAACCTATCATCATAAACATCCTTTAGTTTTTTATATGTATACCTACCATAGCTTCCAGTTTCTATGTGGAATGAACTCTGGAATTTCTTTGCAACGAAAAATGGAAATCGTTCCATTGTTATCCGGCCAGCAAAAGACAAACATCCCTCAGGTGCGCAGATATTCCTGTTAATTGGCAGTATGTTGTTAGTGGAATGTTACATATTTTTTTGCGCATGCGACATTTTTTCCCGCTCCAAATTGACTTGTGGCCATTATCTGGCGGTCCATTGTAGCTGCATTTGTTTGGGAAGTTCAATACCCAGCCCGCAACAAAGGGACCAATCAGGCACGAGCGCTGTCAGCAGGGCTGCCAACAGCAGCTATCAACGTGCTGCACCTGGACGGACGCACTCCAACAGTTACGAAAACTGCCGAGTTCTCAAAACACAGATATTCTTTAATAACTCAGGGTATACAAATAAATTAGTCCTCGCCAGTAGAGAAGTTCATCGCTGACATTGAATCCATACTTCTCACTGTTGAGTTGCAGGTGAAATTGCCAATTTATGATTTAACTGGGACTATTATTGCGTTAAAGTTCAATAGAAGTTGAAAATCGCAGTTTGATTCGGTCGTCATATTAGAGTGATTTTCTCAGCTGTGATGATGAAGTTAATTTAAAATGAGAAATCATAAGAGGCATTTCTCTCCGCTTTCACTGCAGGAACACTTTTAAAATAAACATCAGACTCTTCATCGAATATTGCCAGATCGCATGGTGAAATTGCAATAGCTTTCTTCTAGTGACATTCCGATCGACTCTGCTGGCCGCTGTTAGCATAACATTTTATGAATTACATAGAAAATGGTTGACGTAAACACAAGTGCCACCACCCGTTTAAAGAAAGCCAAATAATGACCCAGACAATCAACTTCCATTAAAAACAATTAAAACTTATTTAAAAATACCGGGCACTAAATAGAAATAATCTTCAATTAAATTAGGACTAATTTGCAAGCTTTTGATAAATTAAACTTTCAATACATTGAAATCACGCTCAAATATGGAAGCTGGTAGAACATAACATATTAATGTTCTTTAATTATAATACGGCAAAAGTTTAGCATATTATAAGATTGTTCGTGGTTTAATTAATACGATAATTAAGTAGTCTACAATGAATTTCAGTTTAGACTTGTTTTTATTCTCAAAGAAACTCGACGTGAATGATAGTGTTTACATGCATAGATACATTCCAGAGATTGCATACAACACTTTTTCCAAAGACAATACAGTGCTTGGCTGTCGTAATCTGAGTCGGTGAAAAACTTTGCCGAAAAAACTAACTAACTATTTGTCTGACTTGGATGATCGCTTTATATAAACTCTACCGAAATTTCTAGAACACTTCATAAGCTTCCGCCAGAACAATTGAAACATATTAAAAACAATCATAATCATTTAACATCATTACTAAATGGTCAGATATGGAAATTAAAGATACTTAAACACAAAATTATTCACAGAAATCATTTTAAACTGTCGTAAATTGTCCTTTAGACATCGTAACTTGCATTAATACCTGGAATTACCAACATTTAAGCAATTCTCTTGCACAATTCTGTTCTTAAACATATTAAATGACCTTTAAATATTTTTTTTTCATAAAACAAAGTCTATATACAATGATTTACAGGAAATTGCAAAACAAACATAGCAGGATCATATTCAACCAAACTCCAGCCTACTACAAATGATTCACAACATACAGTTTCATTAAGTTTAGATTTGAGGGCTGTTAGAACACTTAAAAAACCTTTCACACTCATCCAAAACAGTTTCATATAATATATAAAGTAAAATATCATATATTCACAAACTAATCTCACGTGGTAATTATAATAACTCAATCATTTATTTATTTTATATATAATTATTTAAAGGGACGGCGATGAATGCGAAATATGTGTGCTGCAAATTCTTCACAAACTAATTTAGTTTGTTTTATAAACTTGATGACTGGGGATTTCATCTCTTTCATTCTGTTCGTTCCTTACACTAATTTCCGTTTATCTTTGGTCCGAGAATTTTTTATTTTTCAAAATTTTCTTCCCTTCCCTTCCCTTCCCTTTTTAATTTATCCTTTTGTGTAAGACTAAACTTTCTTCCCCGAAGAGACATTCTGGCTTGAAAACTGTGTTGTGCTTTGGTTTATTTTTTACTTATGGCTTTAAGCCTCGTTGATGTTGAGGTCATTAGAGGCGGTATGGGATTGGGGACGAGGAGCGCGGCCATGGCCTTTTGAAGGAAGCATCCCGGAATTCGCCTGGAGTGATTTGGGGAAACCACGGAAAACCCAATTCTGGATGCCCAGACGAGGATTCGAACTGGCGTCCTCCCGAATGCGAGGCCAGAGCGTTAGCCACTCACCCACTACTCTCGGTTTATAGTCTGGAACTGTTGCTTCTGTTAATGTTGATTGGTTGTTGAGAACATATTTTGTTTATTGAGAGACTAATTATATTTTTCGAGATCTTTCTTCAGTTCCTTCCCTATTAATTAATACCTTTACGTTGTATTATTTCTTCAGGATTTTGAAATATATTTAGTTGATTTACTTTTCCCTATTCTTATTTAGGAGTATAAGGCAGGTAAAATATTTGCTATATGCGCTGGTTTTTCACCTGCTTTCTCAGCCATACTATTCAAAATGTTAATCTGTTCTGAATTGGATTTTTTCTTGAGATGGAGCGCATGTTGTGATCGCAATTTTTATAGACATCTAATTACCCCTTTCTTTTGTTATTATTATTAGGTTATATACTTTAAGTGTTAAAATTCTTTTCCAGTCTACTTTTGCCATTTACGAATTCTAATTTTAAATTCCTTCAGCCTTTTTTTACTGTAATAATTATGCTGATTCTGAGAGGATTGCCCAATAACATATTTGTACAACTTACTTTACTGTCATGCTTCTCACCTTATTTATTCCAGTTATTTCAAGCTTGTATCTGCGACACAAATACATTTGAAACATGTGAATTTTAAATATTGTAGAAATTATTCAATAATGCAGTTCTTTATAATTACTATCTATTAAACTGCAATTAGTCATCCTTGATATCAAACAACACTAAAATATCACTTAACAGAAAATATGAAATTAAAATGTAAATACAGAATTTTACGGCTAGTGATTCGGCTATAGGCCCCTAATGACATTTGGCATCAGCATGGAGAGTTACAATCAACAGTCACGGTGCAGCCGTAGCCAATCATAACGTCAAATCAACTGTGTGACACTGGCGGATGCACCGCACATTAATTACCAATTTTTATGTTAATCTGCTTCATACCGGCAAAATTATTGTACAGAAGCTCTGGAGCCAGCTGAACGAGCTTTAAATGTCTAAAATTACAAATATAAATACGAGATAGGGTCAAAAAGTTTTCGGAATTGGTTAATGAAAATCTATTGAAACTATGTTCCACCGTTCATACCATCGTTGGAAACACTCCTAAAAGAGGTTTTTCGAAAGTTCTTTCAGCCGCTTCGTCGCATTTTCAATCACTTCTGACGAATCAGCAAAACGTCGCTCCTTTAATGTTATTTTCGGGTGTGGAAACAGGTTAAAATCTGGTGATACTTGATCGGGAGAATATGGAGGTTGTTCCAGACATTTTTTTTGGCAAGGCATTGTTTTACCATTACGGATCGATGTGACGGGGCATTCCCATGCAACAAAAACCAATCATTCCCTTGCCATTGTTCAGGTAGTTTTCGTTGAATTGCATCTCGTAACGGTTTTAAGAACTCTGGGTGCAATTCTTTGCTGACTGTTTTCCCTTCAGGAATTAATTCATAATGAATCAAGCCCCGGTAATCAAAAATCACCTCCAACATTACTTTACCCCGGCTTCTGTCCAAGCGAAATTTTTGTTTTCTTAGTGATGTTTCTGACTTCCATTCAGCAGACTGCCGTTTAGTCTGAGGGTCGTAATTAAAGCACCACGCCTCGTCACTTGTTAATATATTGCACAGTAAGCTGTCGTCTGCATCAGCCATTTAAATCAAGTCCCCGCACATGGTCACTCTCATTTCTTTTTGCTCAGGGGATAATATTTTCGGAACCATGTGCAAGCAATTATGAAGAATGCTGTGAACACTCCCATGTGAAATACCAACTTCGTTGGCAATAATATCAGTGATTGTTCCGTTGTCCGCACGCACAAGTTGTCGAACCTGTTCAACATTCTCATCTGTCGTGGAAGTTGAAGACCTCACAGTTCGAAAGTAATCTTCAATTGTTGTGCGACCGTCGCGAAAACGCTTGTGGCACTCGTAAACTGCCGTTTTCTTCATCGCATAGTTTCTGTAAGCTTTCTTCAGTATCTCAAGTGTCTCCGATGGTTATTTCTCCAGCAACAGACAGAATTTGATATTGCCACGCTGCTCTAAAGACGAAATTTCACAATCCGACGAAAGAAAGAAACTATAAACGTCTAAAACATCATGCACCGCTCGCACGAAACTAACTACAACTGCCTGCCGCAAGTCACAGCATCTTCCTCAGTAGAGTTGCCGACCTCCCAAACAAAAATTTCACTTCCGGCAAACAACTGGTTGCTGTACACGACAATTACGGGAACTTTTTGACCCTACCTCGTATATGGTAGCTCAGTGGTTAAGCCGCTTGCATCTTATGAGTTACGCCAGGACGTTCAGATTCCACGTTAAACTGTAGGCTCTATTTAGGACTAACAACTCTAGTTGTAACACTGATGTGTACGCATCCACAACAAAATTCAAGCTATAGAAAGGCTTGACGTGGTCCGAGTTTGCCCAAAAGGACATACATACAAAATCAAACCAGATAGAGACTTCATTAGTAAATAATTGCCAGCTTAAGAACATTTAGAGCTTGGCATCTTAGTAATAATAACTGTGCAAATAGAAAACTAAACACTTCTTTAAGTCCAAACAATTCAAATACTGAAATCAAATAATCGTTGAAATCACCTGACAGAAACATTGAACTGCTATGGAAGTTCTTAAAACGTATGATTTACTATATGTGTTATGAATGATGCTGACAATTAATTGCACGAAATGATGCTGTTCTTCAAGTGGTAGGTAGTGAAAAGTGTTTATGGGAGATGTTGGATCACATTCTGAGAGATAAGATATTGGATAATCTGATAATGCATGGAATCGCTCAGGGGAGGAATAAAACGTAAAACTGAGAAAACGGATTTAATTTTCTTTAGTGGTATTCGACCAGTTAGCCAAACAGCCAGTTACCATCATTTTTTTATCTTCATTACCACCGCATCACAAGATGGAGGCAATACATCTGTGCACGCAGCTTGGTTTAATCCGGCGACTCTTGTCTCTCCACAACCGGATCCGGTATTTCGAAACAAAGGCAACAGTCGAATGTACGAAGATATGAGTTGTTGCATCATACCAATCGGGAAACGTATGACAGAAAAAGAAATGCAGTTTCCCCTAATACGGCATAACAGCATTTCTGATACTGGGTTCTAGATTTTTTTGTACGATAGTGTTGCTTTCGTGCCAGCTCGCCAGTCTGTCATAGACTGCGTGACCATACAGTCGATGTCTCGTTGTGATATCTCCACCGACGGTAGGCCATGGTCGACCTGGTCGACCTACATCTGATCGATAATCGCGTACATTATAAAGTATTCAGTTCTCCTATTAAGTGGTGCAGTAAACGGCGTAGTCAAAATTTTGGGTAGACAGAACTAGTAAAAAATTTATTGGGCAATTCATCAACCAGAACCACAAGTCAACCACATTTCTAATAACATGGACAATCTATATATATTTCTTTAGCTTCCCGTATAACTTTCTGTTTCTTGAATGACGTATTGCATTCCGTCACGCGAAGGCCTAGGTCTTTGAACCTACGTCTTGCACGGATAAGATTATTAGCGTGTTAGCCAGACCTGAAATAAACGTGACCTCTTTGATTGATCAGCTAGACAGTATCATGTTACATTGCACTCCCTTGGACAACTGCAAAAAGCAGTACCAATATGTGACAAAACTATCCTGTTGAATCAACAAAGGTATCACAGCACCCTTAAACTGTTCTGAAACTTGCGAACAACTTTGTAACATCCAGTGCCCACTGTGCGAATCTTTTTGTATGAAATAAGGTTTCGAATAATTATTGCAATTAATAATAACTAAGAGTTTCTTCCAACCAACCTTTCCTGACTTTGTAGTAGAAAGGTAAAATAAATTACGGAATCAGTAATTTCTTATTATTTTGGAAGAGAACTAAATTCCTCAACAGCCACAGATATTCCCCTTAATAATAGTTTGAAACGGCTAAACCTTACAGAAACAGTTCTGCAAGTTTCTAATAAACTGTTTGTTTGAAGTAATTAATATCAAAAATAAATATATCAGACATGCTCTAGTAAGAAATTAATTTCCCTTCCAACCAGTTTATGACATCAGACTCGTAGGTACCGCGGATGTTAGAAGCTGATTGGCTCTGATTTCGTGTCTGACTTTATAAAACGCCAGATTTATTATTTGGTCTTGACTTTCTAGAATTGCTGCTGTAACTTCTTCTTGTTTTACCTGTTTCTCGTTACTGATAATTTTGCTCAAAGGACTGCACTGTTAAGTTCCGTTTCTTATTTCCATTCAACTGAAAATAAATTAGAAATTCTAAACGAATTAAGACAAGAAGTTTCACAATACGGCAAAAAAGTGTTCTTTTATTCAATCCACTTACTGTATATTTGCCTGTGGTTCGATCTGTGATCTTGAAAGAGAATGCAGAGGTTAGCTTGATTCGTCTAGCTCCCAACTCGTGCTGTCATTGCTCGCCAGCAAAGATTCTCCTTCACCCCTTCTACTACTAGTAGCTATCCTCTTTGCTTATCGTTCTCTATGAATTTTCAAGTGAATCCTTGAAACAAAATTCAACACGAAACAAGAAATGGTTATGTCGTGTCTCATTACTCAGCCAATTACAATATTACACAAGTTAAATTGTTGAGGACAGATTAGAAAATAGGAGTATAGAAATTCAAGGTCATGTTTGAAGGCATCTAAACAGTTTTTAACACGCAAGCATGTCCTCCTGCAAATGATAGTTGTTAAACAATCTAGCGGTTACTTTGTGCAGCGAAAAATGTTATTTTCTGGTATTACATCTCATTGGATCTGTAGTGATAGTGCGTTATGGATATAAGACAACAGCAATTCACAAAAGAGATTAACATGGTGACGAAAATCAATGGCTGCTGAAAATTGCTGTGGAATCAGCAAAATGAAACATCTAATGATAATTACAAACAGGGAAATGATAATAAACAATTAATTATTGTTGGAGTAACATGTCAGCTAACATCCAATGGAAGAATTAACATAATATTTTTGTAGGAGAAGAGATTTTCTCGTAAGCTCTAAGAGTGATGTATGATATAGTGTTCTTACTATGGGCAGCTACATAGTAACTGGAAAATATAACGCACACCCAATATTGCTTGAATTAATTAATCACAAATTACACAAAAATTAAAGAAAAATAAACAAACACAGAAAACATGAGCTGTTACAGCCAAAAAGCATTCTGGTAGTTACGGGTTTCGTTAAAAGTGTCTGTTTGATCTCTGGTAACACATCAACAAACGTCATTACATTTTTCCTTCTTTTGTAAACGGCCCTCTTGTTAAATCACGTTTAACTTGAAAAACGTTGTGATAAATGGGGTACTGCTGACGGATTTGATAAATGAGGAACAAGTGTATTAACACGCGAACAGGCAGTAAAGGGAGTTGATAAAGAGACTGGCGAGCAATTTATAACGCAACACTCCAAATAGATTTAGGAAGCTCTCTCGCACTGTGAATAGGCATTCTGCTGCCGATAATCATTCTCAGGTTTCCCCTTGTGCTTGTGAAGTTTAAATAAATTATTATGGAGTGACTGTCCATTCATTTTGTTTTATTGAAAACGTATTTCTCAAAACAACGCGTGTGGTGCTCGGTGAATGTGTAGGGTGATGAATGGATGCGACAGAGAAGTGAAGGAACTGGATTACAAAACATAGGTCAGACTATTGTTTGAATATTGTAGCATGGTACGGGAACCACAATTTTATTATCAAATACCGGGAGGACGGCGGTTCGAATCCCCGTCCGGGCATCCAGATTTGGGTTTTCCATGGTTTCCCAAATCACTCCAGGCAAATGCCAGGATGCTTCCTTAAAAAGGCCATGGCCGAATTCCTTCCCATTCCTTGCCCCATCCTTTCCCGTCTCTAAAGACCTCGTTGTTGGGAGACGTAAAGCAGTTAAAAAAAATCAAATACGGAGGTTAGAGAGGGTGTATAGGAGGCAAAATTACCGCCGAACATATTCGATATTGATATGATGAAGGAGTTAAATCGTGATTCATTGGAAGACAGGAAGGAGAGTCAAGGAGTGTACAAGGCGTGTATTGGTGATGAGGAGTGGAGAGATATAGGCTGAAGAATTAAGAGCGGTCCATAGAAAAAAATTAAATTCGTAAGAGGAAAAACAGGAGGAAGTCGAAAATTAGACACGATGAATTTATGATAAGCGCTCGTTCCATCTGAATTATTATTTTTTTTTCTTATGTCTTTACGCCTGGTCGACGCAGAGGTCATTAGAGGCCGGAAAGGCGTATGGACAAGGAACGGAAATGAATTCGGCCATAGCCTTTTTGAAGGAACCATCATGGCATTAGCCTGAAGTGATTTGGGGAAACCATGGAAAATCCATATTTGGATGGCCTGGGGCAGAACTTAAAGCTTTCAACAAACTACGCTCGGTGTCGGAATTAAAATAAATAAACTCAACCCTAAGTTTACACAAATTTGGGGACTTAAATGGTAAATCACCGCAGGTATCAAAATTATTCCGGTGAATTGCTAAGGACTGTCGAGACGTCCACCTTCACTGCTTACATACATACATATATACCACGGATGGTTCCCACTTTACCTTACTTTATGTAGCATAAATCCTCCCTGTTAGCCGTACATTCTATGTTATTAATAAAAAAGTATAAATGATACGGTTATATTGTAGGTGAGCAGTCTGGAAACTCAGTAGTTACGATTCCCGCTCCCCTCTTGCACACACTGAATATACCCGTAGTAAATTCGGCATTTATTAAAAATCTGAGGGCGAAGATGTCACAAGAGACAAAGATCATAATATACTTTCTTTCCTTCTATTTTTTTATGGCTTTCCTCCTCGTCGGTGTCAAAGCAATTAGAGTCAGGAAACAACTGTAGGAAAGGAGCGAAAAGGAATTTGGCTATGGCTTTTTGAAGGAATCATCCCGACATCTACTGGAGTGATTTCTGGAAACCATGGAATTCCAGAATTTCAGGCTCCTGTAATGGCAATCAAGTGAGAAAGAGATGGCCGATTTGTGGAGACTTCAAAGCAACTGGGTCGCGCCGGCTGTGGTAGTACAATCAGGGAAAGCTATAATCCTGCGTTCTTCTATCAGTTGCGTACATATTGCTGGGAACTACTGCACACCATATATTGTCTCTGCTGCACACTGTAACAAAAAAAGGGGGGGGGGAAAAAAGAATTAGGTTAACTTCATTGTAGATCTTAAGTAGCTTAGTATCACTCACTTCAGTTTGACATCCCCAACCAAACGTTGATCAATATAAAATTAAATTCAAAAGAAATAACAATAATAAATAGACTGCGATCAGGGCACAGAATGTTTCTGTTAGGAAACGTAGAATCCCCAGAATGTGTATGTAGCAACATCTGTGATGACGTAACACATTTCATCGTTGAATACCCTCAACTCAGGAAAAAAATTCTCCGGAAAGATGAACATATCAAAATCACAAACTATGAAAGCTTGAGATACTGCCTAGATTTTTTAAAGAACGTGAGAATAAAATTGTATCTAAAAACGTGGCCAGATATAATAGGAAAAGGTAAAAGTAGTTAAATGTGCTAGAATTTTGCTTTACCACCTTCATCAAAAATACCTATCACACACGATTCGATACACAATGGTTATTAAGTGTAAGTAATTTATTATAACAGGTATAAACCTATTTCGGAAATTCGTTTAATGATCACCTGATAATGTTTTATAAGTGTGTTAAATGTATGACTGATGTTAAATAATATGTTTCTTTTTTTTTCAAAGATGGATGCGTAATGTATTAGAAGTGTTTGAATGTGTTGGTTTGAGAATTCTGATTTTAAATATGGTATTAAATGTGGTAAATTCGTTTAATAAACCAGTATTTGATGCAGAATAATGTATCATGTTGCTGGTCAATTGGAAATAGTCGAAGACCACGAAAAAATAAAATATTAATTGGTGATTGCGTGTTCCAGTTAAGCCTAGAATTTCAGTTTATATACCAGACAAGAATAATTGTTGGTCCTGAGAGCGGTTTATTGTGAACGCTAGGATCGACGAAGGACAGTGCACAGCGTAATAAAAATAAAATAAAAAAATAAACAAGCTGGCCATTTACGACGCAGTTTAAACGATTTCTGAAGTGTGGTCGAGCTGTCCCCAAACACAATAAATACGCTGGGGTTTACGACCCCGACGACCAGTCGCCTCGTAACCCCGACGCAGCACGGGTGGCGGAAGTGAAAAGAAAAAATGCTGAACAAGCCGCTGTCACGTGGGGGAGGGCGTATAGCCGATGGCATTATCGATTTTCTTTCTTCGGTGATATTCGTTGCCGCCAAACTGACTGACGAAGGATTTTTTTTTCGGGTTCTAACCTCGTCGACGTTGAGGCCATTAAAAATGGGAGAGGAATGAGGGGGGAAAGAAATAGAGGAGTGGGATGAACTCGACCGAATGGGGATTCGAACCCGCGTCCCACCGTATGCCAGGCCCAAGCGATACTGCTCACCCACCACGCTTGGTAGTACGTACGTACGGAATCGGTGGTTTATTAATTCAACTGTTTCCGCCAATGCCTCGGTAATAATTTGTGACATTGGCCGAATAATGTGTAGTTATAGCACCGTTGTTCTGACAATATCGTAATCCATATTTTAATTGGAATTTGAAACCGTCGATTACGTTTTGTCAAATCGTTCTCCAAGTTAGTGCTGAATCGTATTTTCGAGCTGCTCCTCAAATCTATTCATTTCGCGTGATTTTGATCTTAGAAAATCAGACGGTCTGCCATATAAAATTCTGACCGAGCGTGGTGGGTGAAGGGTTAACTTTCTGGTCTCGCATTCTGGAAGACGCCGATTTGAATCTCCGTCCGGGCATCCAGATTTGGGTTTTCCATGGTTTCCCCAAGTCACTCCAGGCGAAAGCCGGGATGCTTACTTCAAAAGGCCATGGCCGAATTCCTTCCCGTTCCTTGTGCCCTATCCCATCCCGCCTCTAATGATCACGCCGTCGACGAGGCGTAAAGCTCAAGTAAAAAAAAGAAAATTCTGTAGAACAAAACCTGATAGAAAACAACATCAGTCCAACTTCTATGGATATATGAATTAAGTCGGATACAATCCCGACCGATTTGAATCAATTTGTTTTCCTCATTTTCGGAAAAACATTTCTTATTTTATTTCTTTACTTTACAAATATATTGACAACCAGCTGGTGACCACGACTTCGTTCGTGTTTGTAAAGAATTTTGATTGACAGCTACCGACATGTAACCACCATGGTGCACGATGGGAGACTCGAGGTTAATACCACACACAAACACCAGTGATCTGCGCAGGGTATACATGGCTGCAAAGTGAAATATGGGGACACACGATACACATGTCTTTGATCGAAATATGAAAACGCCCTCCGTCGATCAATTTCAACCATCATTTGTCCCACACCCTCATGGCTACCGACTTGACACCACCATGGTGCACGGTGGGAGACTTGATGTTAATGCCACACACAATCAACGGTGGACTGCGCAAGGTAGTTTTGGCAGTGAAGTGAAATATTGGGATGCATGTCTATTTTTATATAAGGCCCGCCAGTTTCAACCACCATGTCTACCACACACGCACAGTTACCGACATACAACCACCACAGTGCACAATGGGAGACTCCATGCTACCACCACACACAAACGCCAGTGGTCTGCTCTTATTAGTTGTGTCTGCAATGTGAAATGTAGGTACATACACGTCTTTGGTAGAAATAGGAATAAGACGTACGTCGACCACTTTCCACCACCATATCTCCCACACTTCCATAGCTACCGACATCTAACTACCATCGTGCACAATGGGAGACTCGCTGTTACTACCACACACAAACACCAGTGGTCTGCGCTTGGTACTGTTGGTTAAAAAGTAATACATAAGGACACACACGTCTTTGGTCGAAATGCGAAAGTGCCCCAGGTCGACCACTTTCAACCACCATATCTCTAACTCACCCATAGCTACAGACATGCAATCACCATAGTGCACAATTGGAGCCTCGCTGCTAATACCACACACAAACACCGATGGTCTACGCTATCTAGTTGTGGCAGGAAAGAAAAGTATAGGGACACACAAGTCTATGGTCGAAATATGAAAAAACCCTACATTGACCACATTTAACCACCATATTCCCCCCCCCCCCCCCACAGCTAACGGCATTCGGCCAACGTTGTACTGCACTCGATAGGGAACTCCATGCTACTACCACATACAAAAACTAGTGATCTGTGCTAGGTAGTGGTGGTTGAAAAATGAAATATAGGGAAACACACGTCTACATTTATATATAATATCATTATTAGTATTATTTTCATATGTCACCATAACGGAGAACGATAAGCAATCCTAAATGAATGCGTTCAGTTCCTTTGAGTTGTTCTTCTTGTCAGACCAATATTTTATATATATATATATATAAAAGATTAACATAATTCTTTGCACATTAGCTCAGTTTAATTTCTTTGCACTTCTTAATTATATGTGCGATTCAGGCTGTTTTACCTTCTTGTTTTGCTGGATCTTTTTCTGATTCCGCACTAGTACTACATTTATCGCCAGTCAAAGAATTTCTTCTACACAGCCCAGCAATGGCAAATTTCCTCTTTGCTTGTCACGTTCATCAAAGACACTGCTGCCTACTCGATAAATATCATATTATTCAGATTACTAAAAAAATTTAACAAGAAGGAAAGATTGAATATGTCTGTTACCTTATAAAAGTGATTTCTCATCTGACGCGGTTCGAAATTGTTTAATAAGGAAGAGTTATGATTTTTCTTTCGCGTATGGCTTTACGCCTCGCCGAAGTCTAAGTGATTGGAGGAGGTCAACGAGTGACTTGATGAATTCCAAGTAAAATTCAATCACAAAAACGATTCACAAAGTTTACTGCACACAAACGTGACGTGGAAACCTTACACACGTAAAGACAGTGATGTATGGAAGATTCTCTGAGGAAACATATGTGAGGTAAAGAGTACTAAGTATGTGCGTGACGAGACCTCAAGCTGAGCTAATTACTAAGCCCCTTACTGGCACCCTTGCAAATTACTGAATATTCAGTGCCCAGTGAAGACTTTTCCCAGAGTTTTCTCCGCGTCTACATCAAAGACTTAGAGTCGATAATATATACGAATTGGGCGGAGTAATGAGTCTGAATGAATTGAAAATCAATCTGCCACCGCCCAACCATTTTGTTAATCAATTCTAAAGCCCCTGTCCTTAGGGGAGACGTTTCCACCAACCGTATTCCACACAGAAGCCGCCAGGCAGGGCTAGGGTGCGAGACATTGGTCACAATCTGGTTTGCTAATGTACAGCGGAATCCAAAGACCCCACTGCGCCTTCTACGAGGTAAAACGTGTCTAAGCGGTTTTCTGTAATAATTCTCTCTGGTTCTGAACAGCTGTCGCTACTAAATTATGCACTCGCTTCTAACTCGGTTAGTATCTTGCACGCAACAACTTGTCTGCGACATGTATACAGGCGGTTACTTTGTTTTCTGTAATAATTCTCTCTGGTTCTGAACAGCTGTCGCTACTAAATTATGCACTCGGTTCTAACTCGGTTAGTATCTTGCACGCAACAACTTGTCTGCGACATGTATACAGGCGGTTACTTTGTTTTCTGTAATAATTCTCTCTGGTTCTGAACAGCTGTCGCTACTAAATTATGCACTCGGTTCTAACTCGGTTAGTATCTTGCACGCAACAACTTGTCTGCGACATGTATACAGGCGGTTACTTTGTTTTCTGTAATAATTCTCTCTGGTTCTGAACAGCTGTCGCTACTAAATTATGCACTCGCTTCTAACTCGGTTAGTATCTTGTACGCAACAACTTGTCTGCGACATGTATACAGGCGGTTACTTTGTTTTCTGTAATAATTCTCTCTGGTTCTGAACAGCTGTCGCTACTAAATTATGCACTCGCTTCTAACTCGGTTAGTATCTTGTACGCAACAACTTGTCTGCGACATGTATACAGGCGGTTACTTTGTTTTCTGTAATAATTCTCTCTGGTTCTGAACAGCTGTCGCTACTAAATTATGCACTCGGTTCTAACTCGGTTAGTATCTTGCACGCAACAACTTGTCTGCGACATGTATACAGGCGGTTACTTTGTTTTCTGTAATAATTCTCTCTGGTTCTGAACAGCTGTCGCTACTAAATTATGCACTCGCTTCTAACTCGGTTAGTATCTTGTACGCAACAACTTGTCTGCGACATGTATACAGGCGGTTACTTTGTTTTCTGTAATAATTCTCTCTGGTTCTGAACAGCTGTCGCTACTAAATTATGTACTCGCTTCTAACTCGGTTAGTATCTTGTACGCAACAACTTGTCTGCGACATGTATACAGGCGGTTACTTTGTTTTCTGTAATAATTCTCTCTGGTTCTGAACAGCTGTCGCTACTAAATTATGCACTCGGTTCTAACTCGGTTAGTATCTTGCACGCAACAACTTGTCTGCGACATGTATACAGGCGGTTACTTTGTTTTCTGTAATAATTCTCTCTGGTTCTGAACAGCTGTCGCTACTAAATTATGCACTCGGTTCTAACTCGGTTAGTATCTTGTACGCAACAACTTGTCTGCGACATGTATACAGGCGGTTACTTTGTTTTCTGTAATAATTCTCTCTGGTTCTGAACAGCTGTCGCTACTAAATTATGCACTCGCTTCTAACTCGGTTAGTATCTTGTACGCAACAACTTGTCTGCGACATGTATACAGGCGGTTACTTTGTTTTCTGTAATAATTCTCTCTGGTTCTGAACAGCTGTCGCTACTAAATTATGCACTCGGTTCTAACTCGGTTAGTATCTTGTACGCAACAACTTGTCTGCGACATGTATACAGGCGGTTACTTTGTTTTCTGTAATAATTCCCTCTGGTTCTGAACAGCTGTCGCTACTAAATTATGCACTCACTTCTAACTCGGTTAGTATCTTGTACGCAACAACTTGTCTGCGACATGTATACAGGCGGTTACTTTGTTTTCTGTAATAATTCTCTCTGGTTCTGAACAGCTGTCGCTACTAAATTATGCACTCGCTTCTAACTCGGTTAGTATCTTGTACGCAACAACTTGTCTGCGACATGTATACAGGCGGTTACTTTGTTTTCTGTAATAATTCTCTCTGGTTCTGAACAGCTGTCGCTACTAAATTATGCACTCGCTTCTAACTCGGTTAGTATCTTGCACGCAACAACTTGTCTGCGACATGTATACAGGCGGTTACTTTGTTTTCTGTAATAATTCTCTCTGGTTCTGAACAGCTGTCGCTACTAAATTATGCACTCGCTTCTAACTCGGTTAGTATCTTGTACGCAACAACTTGTCTGCGACATGTATACAGGCGGTTACTTTGCTACGCTTCATGGCGCTGAGGTTATTGCAGGAGGAAGGGGATTCGAGACAGGGAACGGGAAGGAATTCAGGCCATGGCCTTATGAAGGAACCATTCTGGAATTCACTACATATGTAATTCATTCAGTCTAATTTTTAATTTAGATAAATAACTGTAGACATTTAATTGTAATTAATTTGCAGTCTAGCCTGGACAAAGTTCAACCGATATTTTCAAACCAGATTTTAATTATGTGTAAAGCTCCTGATAACTCTAAACTAAAGGCCCAGAAAAGATGAGTAGCAGGATGTAAAAGAGCCCTTGTTGCTCAGTAGCTGACGCGTTTGAATGGAGATCGAAAGGTCCGCAGTTCGAATTCTTGCTTCTGCGGGGATTTTCATACGCCAGTAGGCCAACCATCCCGCCTGGCACGATGTGAAGTACGCTTAAAGGTTTCCACGTTAAACTGTTAGAATCATTTGTTTAATTTTTTTAATTTTTTTTTTTTTGGGGGGGGGGGCTGTCATCAGTGTTTCGACTGGTTTGATGTAAACCTCCATCCCGTCCTATCTTGTGCTAATCTCTTCATCTCTACATACCCCTTGCACCCTATGTCCTCAATTATCTGTTTCATATATTCTAATCTCTGTATTCCTCTGCAGTTTTTAACTTCGACTGTTCCTTCTGCTAACAAATTAACCAATCCAGCATGTCTCAAAATATGACCTACCATTCTGTCTCTTCTTTTTGTAAGAATCTTCCACAAACTAGTTTTCTCCAAAACTCGTTCATTTCGTACTTTATCTGTCTACCTACTTTCAGCATCCTTCCATAGCACCACTTTTCAAATGCTTAAATTTTCCTTCTTTCTGTTATTCCTTCGACTGTTCCCTCCGCTAACAAATTAACCAATACTGCATGCCTAAAAACCGTACTCGGGACCAGGAGCCGAACCCGGTCCCTTTGTACCTCCCCTATCCACTGTGCGGCGCCTTAACGTACTCAGCCACACTGGCGGAGTGTCTCAGTACTGTTATAACTATCTTCTGCCATTTTTTTTCAACGGCACCATCAACCAACGTCTTTTGCATTTCAACGTTTTCCTCTTCAAAAACTCGCTTCTCTGTCCCATTCATAAACTTTAATTGTTTTAGCATGTTGTTGATTTTTAGGCCTATGGTCCTTATTTGCTTCGATAACTGTTTTTATTATTCTTCTGTCTTGCAACTGAAACAAGTGCTTTTTATTACAAACGCGTTTCGTCTTTATTTAAGACATCTTCAGTGCCCTAGGTAAACTTATGTACAGTATTACCATACATATACGTATACGATAATGTTACTTTATTTTTGTGTTTGTTTGTTTGTTTGTAAATTGGTTACTAACTACTTACAGTTTTATATTATGAATTAATACACGAAGGTTCGTAGTTCAACATCAGCTATATGTCTCACACTATCACTACCTGTTTTTTTTTTTTTTTATCACCCTACAAAAATATTTGATGGTAGTGATAGTGTGAGACATTAGCTGGCGTTGAACTACGAACCTTTGTGTATTAATTCATCATATAAAACTGTAAGTAGTTTGTAATGTAAGAAAACTTAACCAATTTACAAACAAACAAACAAACACAAAAATAAAGTATAATTATTGTGTACATGTATATATGTTTACCTAAGGCACTTAAGATGTCTTACATAAAGACGAAACACGTTTGTAATAAAAAGCAGTTGTTTTAGTTGCAAGATGGAAGAATAACATAAAACAGTTCACTCCTTTTTATTGATAAATACTTCCATTAACAAAACAAACAAACAAGAAGATTTAACAAGAAGTGGGCCGTTTGAGGCCATGCGTTGTGGTTGTGGAGTGGGGCTCTGAATTCAACCGACCGCAAGTCCGGCAATTTGAGGTTTGCAACACCACGCGCCGCGGGAACAAGGCTGAAGACGGATCTAGTTGGCTGCGTTGTGGTAGCAGCAACAAGAAGCAATTTCCAGCAGTTACGTTGACGCAACACGTCCAATACACAAGGAATTATCGTCGATAAATTCTATATTTAAACAACAATTTATCAATTCGTTCATTTATAGAAATTGTTGTAGCAGATCTGCTAGTTATGGGATATTTGTCGATAAAAGGAAATATTTATTGGATTCCACTGAGCTTGATAGAGTATACGAATTGGGATCAAAGGCGAGCATAGTGCAGTTCCCACTTGCCGTATAGGAACGTATCCTAATAACAGAGCAGAATGTAATGTCGTGCTCTGTCTCAAAGCTGATCTGGGTTTTCCGTGGTTTTCCCGGATCGCTCCATGCGAATGCTGGGATGGTTCCTCACAGTAGCCCATGGGCGCCTCCTGCTATATCCCGTATATCCCTTGCAAACCATTACCTTCCCGGATAGGTGCAATGCACCCTCCGTCACACACTTTTAGTGAATCGCGGAGTAATAGTAATAGTAATAGTAAAGTTGAGTGTTGAAAGTTTATCTCTCAGCATGGCAATTATCTACGCGGAAGTATCCTTCAGTTCATACAGAGCGCGTGATATTTCTATTCCCCACTCTGCCCGTACTGCAGTACAGGTGATGATCAATTAGGGAGTGTCCATAAACTACGTGGTTCGGTCTAGAGGGGAGGGGGTAAGAGCTACTTGGGAAGGGGGAGAGGCTTAAGAGCCAAGACATAGCTTTTCATACATATTATTTGTCACAGGTAAAGTAGGGCACAGTACACACAACAGCATGTGGATAGTTATTTCCGTCATTTAATTATCTCCGTATATAATTTACAATAGTCTAACAAGAGAAAACAGTACAAAATGTCTTCTTGAATCAATAGGATGAAATAAAGCTACTTGCCACGCGGCGGGGAGGTGTGTGAGGAAACATAGTCCCCTCACACATAAAATTTATTGTTTTAGTATTCCTTTTCTTTCTATTTCCATTTGTTATTTGTGTTCGATATTTAACATTTCGCTGTTGATTGAAGTTTGATGAGAAGCATTGCAAATGATTGTATTTAGGATATGGAAGCAGTTTGTATGTAATTATCTTTGAAGTAATCTGTGAGAGGAGTGAGAGTATTCTTTGGTCAGTCCAGAGATAAAAATGATGGTGGGCGGAGGCATGAATTGGTTTCCTCGCTCGAATAGTAATTGATATAATAAGAGAGAATATTGAGTTTTTAATGATTTGTTGAATGTGTAATTTGTGATGAGTGAAATATATAGAAAAGTGATATGAAGTTCTCCTTAGTTTATTGTATGTTGTTTGAATCATACAGACCAATTAAGTAGCAGAAACTGCAAGATAATATTCCATTGTTTCTGTGGTGAGTAATATCCACCCGAGGCAAATCTAGGAATCATGATAAAGGTCAGTTTCTTACAGGTGGTGGGTTTCAAGGAGGCCAAAATGGCGCTACGTAGTTTATAAACGCTCATATTAACAAACACTTATTTTATGTAGCATATGGAAATAACAATACTGTTAGAATACAAGCAATGTCTCAATCTAAGACAGTCAACAATGCACCTGAAATAAAAGTATAAAGTTGTAAATCTAGATTTTCCAACCATTGTGTAGCATTGTTAGGCTCTTTAACAAACTCTTCCAGTGAACCTGGGTACGCCCTCTCACTACATTCAGTGACAATATGACGGATCATCTGTTGTCGCGCACCACTGTCGCAGGTAGGTGAGGTTCTCACGCCCCACTTACACCACACTGACCATGGTTAGTTCGTATCCTATTGAGGAGAGTCCGTGTTTGACGTGGCAAGTGAAATCCTGCTGGTGGATGTCAGGTTCTAAATAGTGACTGCCACTCCTTCAGTAGCGCAGCTAGATTAACAAGGACCCCGGTGCTGGTAGAGGGACCCTGAGCTTGTGGGCCCCTGAACATGGGGACCCCGGTGCACGGCACCGCATAGCCCTTCGATAGCTACGCCACTACACTCCTTGGGAGCTACATTCTTCCATTCCTGCCGCCATTCTGATGTAGCAGTATATCCCCTATCAGTCAGCTCTTTTGCTTTTATTATGGGCGGAGAACTTGAGTTCAGACGCCAAAATCCATGAAACGTGTCCTCGTGGACGGGAAGATATTTTTGTGAATTCACGGATCAGATTATTAAATCTTCTTAGTCTTGACGGTTCTACATGATTCATCACAGGCAACCAGAAGAGAGGAGTAGTTTTTATTGTGATCATGCGCATTGTCTGGTTCAGGACGGTGTCAGTCCTAGAACCGTGTCGAATATTAAGCCAAACAGAAGAACAGAACTCTGCTGTTGAAGAGACCAGACCCATTGCTGATGATCGAAGAGTGCATGCACCAGCTCCTCACGTGGATCCAGCAAGTTTCTTGATGTTGTTGTTCCTTGTTCTTAGTTTAGCAGTGCTCTTAATCAAGTGTAAACTAAGGTAACCCCATGTAAGTCAGAAGCTAATTACGGAGTCCTCCCCCACTCTGTGTCTTAGCAGACGGCGAACTCGCGAGCCACTTGCTCTGGCAGCCCATCACCATCCGCAACTCGCTAAACACCTCTTCAGCAGTAAGGGCACCACACTCCGTCTCGTATTCCAAGTTGCTCTTGGGCTAAAGACTTAAACTAATAACCTGCACTCGCTCATTTCAGGAAATAGGTCTTGTAATAAGTAGATCTTCGTAATGAATACATGTTTTTAGAAGGAATGATAGGTTACGAGGTGTGTGAGAAAAGTAATGAGACTGCTCTTTTACTTACCAAAGTTTTTTTTATTTATTTATTTCATTAACAATATTATATACTTGAAGGTAGTTCCCCTGGACAGTTATAAACCGGCGGAGTCGTTGTTTCCATTCTTGGTAGCAGCGTTGGAAGGCTTCAACTAATAGGCCTGTTAACTGGTAGCTTACAGTCTTTTGAATGTTCTGCAGAGTTCTAAAATGACGTCCTTTTAAGACATAGTTCAAAAGGAAATGTCACAAGGACTTAATTAGATGAATAGGGGTGTTGAGGAACAACAGGAATGCGTTTTGAGGTCAAAAATTCACTGATCGAAAAAGCCGTGTGGCACGGGGCATTGTCATGATGAAGCAGCCACTTGTCTGCAATGTCCAAATCGTCTGTTAAAATTTGAAGTACGGTGAAAGTTTTTAAATTTAACTATTCACTCATCATCCTTATTGTTAAACGATGGTCTGATCTCACAAGAGCTCTCACACGCTCAACGTTTACGTCACTTTTTGAAGTTGAAGGTCTTCTGAACGAGGTTGATCTTCAACGTGTTCTCGGCCTTCAAAAAATGAGGCCTGATTCAACTATTCAAAGGTCACACTTGTAGATTCCCCAACTTCAACACAAAACTTGATTGCACAACGTTGCAATCAATCCCAATGCTCCATTTTCGTAAGACACAACAAAAATACAACTTCAGTGATGGTGCTGTTAAAAATAATGTGTTGGCTGAACGGAGTTGAAACTCGGACTGAGCATGTGGAAGGAATGAACAAACCGGTCTAGCACAGACAGGTAGACACAGCGTTGCCAGAGGGCCCGCAATGTCACCAATCTCATTACTTTTCTCACACACCTCGTATGTGCCTTGCTATTCAGGGATTTAATTGTATCTTTTCATGCAAGGAGGGTTTTGTACTTTCTCTGTCCACTTAATTTTTAGTATCCTTCTACAGCACCACATTTCAAATGCTTCAATTTTCTTTCTTTCTGGTATTCCTAAAGTCCATGTTTCGCTACCATAAAGCGCTGTGCTCCATACATAGAGTTTTAAAAAGTTCTTTTTAATTCCTAGATCAATATTTGAAACTAAAATATTTATCTTTTTCATGAAAGCTCTTTTCGCCAGTGCTATTCTACTTTAAACATCATTCCTGCTTCGGCCATCAGTTGTAATTTTACTTTTAAGTACCAAAATTGTGACCCTATCGCATCTGACCCTATTTTCATATTTATTCTACTAGTATTGGTATAATTTCTGCTACATTTCATCACTTCGGTCTTGCTTTGGTTTATATTCAGTCCAAAATCTTCCTCCAGTATTTTGTTCATGATATTCAATAACTTCTAAGTATCCTGAACCTGTTCTGCTAACAAGACACTGTCATCAGCAAATCGTAGCATACTGAGTAGCGAGTATTAGGTATATTAACTCTCTTTAGCAGTTAGGTTGACTTACGAAGCAAATAAAAACACACCTTCCTTACGTCATGGCAGGTAAGCGAGTTGAAACTGAATTTGCTGTATCGTGGAGGAACTCGCATTATGTATGTTCCTAGCGACTCGGGGACGCTACATAAAGATTAGTGGATAGTGTCACGATTATCCCTAAAATTTAGCTGTACCACACATTACAGTGGAAGGATCGTTTCGTTTTCATAGTGAGACCGTAATTAAGTGTGGCGAGGTTGGTAGGCCTGCAGGTAGCGGGCGACAGTGGTGACGGCGGTGAAATCTTAATGCAGGGGTGCGGAGCCGCAAGAAGCTGTCACCACTTGTGGCTGCACGAACAAAAGCCGACTCTAATTGGATTTAAATATTGACGGTGTCGGGAGGGGGAGGTGGTGGGAGGGGGGACTGGGGGCAATGCAGCCAGCCGCTCGCCAACTCGGCTGTACCGAACCAGATTGCCGTTTGGTACTGATTCGCGAAATGAATCATGTCAACGTGGAGATTGGTACTAATTGTGAATCTTGGAATCATTGACAATTTGCATCCATTTCCTAACCTGCAGCTCTAATGACTCGTAATGCTCGGGTCTGCATCCCGGATGACGCGGGTTCAAATCTCCATCCGGCCATCCAGATTTCGGTTTTCCACGCTTTCCCGAAATCAATCCAGGCGAGTGTCGGCGTGATTCATCAAAAAGAATCGCTTCCCGTTTAGTCGGCCCTCTAACAACTCGCTGCAGAAACCTCGGGCGTGACCTTAAGTCTTGCAGCATAGTTACATCAAGAAATATTAAAACAAATAGAATAATATAGACATCTAACAGTAATTACACGAACTGTTGAGGTAGCCAAACATGCTGTTGAGAAGCTTCATGACATAGCTATCAAAACCGGCCTCCAAATCTCTTATGAGAAAACGCAATATATGGACTCAAAAAGCACAAACCTGAAGCCACTCGTGACCAAATATGTCACTATCAAACAAGTTAAACACTTTAAGTACTTAGGAGAAATTATTGGGAATACTGGAACTGAGAAAGAAGCCCCCAAAAACCGGGCTGAAAAACTGCAAAAAGCATATGTAATTACTTGGAATACTTACAATAAGAAATCACTTTCCACCAAAGCCAAACTCCATCACTACCACACCGTGGTTCTTCCAGGAGCACTGTATGCGACGGAGACATCATGATTAACGGTAAATGTGAAAGGAATAGAAAAAATAGAAAGACAGATACTGAGAAAAATATTCGACCCCAAAATCCAAGATGGCATCTGGATGCGAAAAAGCTCAGAAGAACTGTATTCACTGACAGATTCACCTCACTCGCACGGAAAAGACGCATGAAATTTTATGGACATACGGCACGAATGTATGACTCACGACTTACCAATAAAACTTTCCACATCGTCGACGGTCCCCGACAAAACAAAGCACGCTGGTTTGTAGAAACCCAGAGGGACCTCGCAGAAGCCAGCCTTGACGATTGACATCCACACTCAGTAAATACAGACAATTGATCACCTCACATAAATTTGCCCCTAAGAGCCCAACATCAAAAAATCTGAAACTCAGAAATGCATGGACACAAGAGAGACGTCAAGCCCACAGCGAAAGGATGAGGAGGTTTCGGGAAAATAAGAAGTACAGCAAGAAGAATAATGCAAATTAATGGTTCCATGCTCTCCTTAGCGGGCTGAACGATATGATAATAAAAATAATATAGACATAAGTACCATTAATGAAACAGGCAGCTACATGTGAAAAATACTAATGTTTTCAATGATAATTCTGGGTTAATACATTTAAACATTTTAAAACAGAAGCATTTGGCACGGAAGTTTAAATCCATCTTGAGCTGTGTAATGATACAGTGGCCTATTTTTACTATTATCTTAAATGTCGCAGCGCTGTGAATTTGAAGTATTTGACAGTGAAATTGAAACTGGATCGGGTAATTATTTTCTTTAAGACTGTAAATTAATTTAGTACAGTTTCTGCTAATGTTTATAATTTCTGGTCTGCGATTAGGTTTGTCGACAATGTGAGAGTGATTATAATTAATCTCAAATATTTGAAATGTTCTCGACGATTGTGCCGAAACTTGCGATTGGCGAAATACTTTTCATCATTCAAGAATATTTGATATTCATTTTTACTACAGTAGATTTTCATTACAGTAAAATACAGCCTTTTTTTCACAGATTACAGTCTTACTTTACTTTTTGGTGTCCAGACATCATTATCGTTTTGTCCAGTGATGGACATACTTGTCGATAGCTCTTTTTATCCATAGGTGTTGGAGTGTTGTTGAAAACTGGCACTAATGGCTTCGACGTCGACGAGACTTAAAGGCGTAAGCTTCTAATAACTCCCCATTCAAAAGACATTTGTGAAAAGAAAATATGAAAACAAAAAACATGGATCTTAGCACCTTCGATACAAGTGGTATGCAAGGTGTGTGCCATGCGGGCCTTCTTGCATGAGCGGTTACTGTAACACTTGTATCGCCTCTATAATAACGTCCCGGGGTGAAGTAGCTGCTTTGGGTTTCCGTTACGTTCCTCAGCATAACTGTGGCAAGTGTTATCGTAAGTTGGGATAACTGTTATGTTCTCTGTCCTGCCAGCCGAATTTCGGTTACAAGGTTTTCCGAGATCACTTCAGGCGAATGCCTGAGTAGTTGCTTCAAACTCTACCGGCCCCACATCCTTTGCCGTGTATAAAGTACTTGACATCAAAGAGTCCTAAAACCCGAAGCAAACAAAGAGCACAAGTTACAAACCTCCGAAATTGAATTTCCAAGACTAGCTGTATGTTAAACGAACAGGGTTTATCTCACAATTGAATATATGAGAATACATGAGAATGGAAAAAAAATTGAACAATCATAGGTTGAACTGATGTTTCCATGTCAAACGGATGGAGTATTATTGAATAGCAAAGTAGTAACATTATATAGGGAAGAACGCCACTTTGACACGCGAGAAAGCTGGAATCATATTGAGGATGGTTTTCAGAATGATGGAGGCAGAATACTCATGTGTACAGAAAGGAATTTATCGAGACTCCTCTACATAAATACCAAAATGATGACAATGATGGTGATGATATATGTACTCTGAATGTCAGTAAAAGACAAACGCGATTTCTTTTTTTCTATCTGCGGCGTTACCACTGCAAGTAACAATACATTGCTGTCGCCCAATGTGTCATATAAACGCAATATCGAGGTGGGAGATAGTCCGCTAGTCCAGCTTTGACGTGAACATGGGTTGTATAACGGTCAGGCGCACCGAGTTCATCGCCATTAATTATTAACATTGCCGGAGGGGTAGAATCTGACCGCAATTTGCTTAGTGAGGGGTGGCCAGTCCTGTGCGCGCAGCCAATACATAGCTCAGTAGAAGGAATTAATGTTTCAATCCATTATAGACATAATCTTTGGTGACTGCTTCTTACGAAACAGCTGATTGCGTCTAAGGTAACTGTCAGAATATTAGAGTTCAAGCTTATGTATTCGTTAAAGGATACTTTTGAGCAGTTGTAACAAGTAACCAGATGTATTCAGGTCATTTAATTTTAAACTTTTAAAATATCTCTGTGGTACTTTGGATTATAGTCACAGTTCTATTTTTCAGTGCCATTGGTATTAGAAATATGTAGCCGGCGCTATGTACGTTAGAGATGTAATATATTTCGGTGATGTCATAACCATTTCGTCTTCTACTTGCTGCATTCTAAGGATTGGTAACAAGATCAATCGCAGGACGCAGTTAGTAACTGGTATGATAAAGGAGTTGGATTGGGAGTCATTGGAGGACAGCAGGAGGGCGTAGAGCGTGCTAGGAGTGTACAGGGCATATGTTGGTGATGGGGCGTGGAGGGATATTGGTCAAAGAATTAGGAATAGTTCATGGAAGGGGAAAGACGACCATGACTACAAGCTGGCGCTCGATTTCATGCATAAGCGAGTGGGAAAATTTTATTTTGTTGGTAAGGGTGTCAGGGATTGGAACAAATTACCGAGTGAAGTGATGAATAATTTAACAAAACCGCATAACGAATTTAAAGGTAAAATTTGTAAAGAGGAAAAGTAAATGGGAGAGGAATTTAACACTCCAATTATAAAAGAAATTAAAAAAAAGAAAAACATAAAAAGGGGTAGATAGATGACAGGGAATTACCGAGCGTGGTGGGTGAACGTTTAACTTTTTGGCCTCGCATTCGGAAGGACGCCGTTTCGAATTCCCGTCCGGGCATCCAGATTTGGGTTTTCCCCAAAATGCTGGGATGTTTCTTCAAAAGGCCATTACCGAATTCCTTTCCGTTCCTTGCCCCAATCTCATCCCGCCTCTAATGACCTCGACGTCGACGAGGCGTAAAGCCATAAGTAGAACAAAAAAAAATACAGGGAATTGTCACCAGAGCGAGTGCTGCATCCCAATTAAAATGAATAATAATAATAATAAATACTCGTCCGAACATGCAGAATTCGGTTTTAATCCTCCAGGCGAATGCCGGGAGGATTCCTCCAAAAGCTAATGACCGAATTCCTTTCCGATTCTTGCTCCACCCTTTCTCTACTTTTTCCTCTTTAAGGAGAAAATAGTTAACTCCTTTGGTTATGCTTGGACTGGTTGCTGTTGGATCGGATTGGTGTGTGGGTGATTGATAATGGTTATAATCTCTTGTTCCCGTTGTCACTATTTCCCAGATCACTCCACGCGAATGCTGGGATGGTTCCTCACAATAGCCCATGGGCGCCTCCTGCCATACCCCGTTTATCCCTTCCAAACTATTACCCTTTCGGATAGGTGCAATGCACCCTCTGCCACACACTTTTAGTGAATCGCAGAGTAACAGTAACACTAATAGTAATAGTAGACAAAGCATAAAGTGCAAAGCAGAAGAAAAAAAACTGCTTATTAACTCATCCGTACAACAAAACACATTTTCTGTGGCGCTAAAAGAAAATATCTACTAAATTTGTTCGTATTGTGACTTTCAACATCATATACTAATTTTACGATATGATACCTACCTTCCTGATGTATCTGTGAATGACTTTAAAGTAAGACGGAAAAAGATACTCTGGCTAACTTTAATATCACAACGCTTATTTCGTTTCGATCTTTATTCGCTCAACTTTGGATGCGAGAATTATAGCTGCCGACACTAAAACTTAATCTCAAAGCCAACTAACTTTTTACCTCATGAAGCAGCTGTACAAATAACATATAAGCTGACTAACATTTTAAATCATGAAGCAGGAGCGCAAAGAACATATAAAATAGTTCATTCAGAGAGGAATTTAGAATATCGTGTAGGCTGTTGTGACAAGGAGGATATTGTCTTTAAAGGACGTCTCTAAAAGAATATTACTTCTACGTGGCGACAAGGCTCAGAAGTGATTCGATTGGGGAAGCAGAACCATATTTTAAGGTTTCAGACTTTGCGAGGGGTGAGGAGGGTGGGAAGGGTGGCAAATCCTCTGGGAAATACGTTGTGAGCGGCGTGGCGATAAGTGAAAGAAAATTTCTTCTGAAAAGTTTATTGCCTTACGTAAGTCATACAAGAGTAATGGTTTCTTCAAGAAGCGGTTAAGGGGCAGGGCAGCTGTAGTTGACCCCTTTAAGCAAGACCGCTCTAATAATCCCTACCGCAATGAAGTTCTGGAATTTCCGCTAAAAACAAAAACAAACGCTGAAATGATTCTGGTGTTTATGTTGCCCGTAAACCCTAAGTGCACCGCGATTTGTTGCGACTGAAGTAGTTCTGGTACTCACACATGGTAATGGAGTAGTGCATATCTTGTACTTCATCTTTACTGCCATCAGATGCTCCACTTTTACAACGCAGTGCAATAAACAAAGCAATTTACGATTAAAACATTTATCGTTTGTTTTGTTATCGTTCGTTTTGTAAAATCGTTTCGGCTTGTTGCTGTAGAGGGCACTGGAGCTCGCGGAGGAATACCGTGACCAACTACTCGCGGATTGATTTCCAAGTTTTTTAATATCGATGTCAGAATTTTTAAATTAAAATCATTGTTAATTAACCTTGCTTCTTGATCTGAAAAATTATCGTTTTACAATAGATATAATTTTAATTTTTTGTTGGTGTTATGTGGAGATGGTTCCGACTAGTATTGAAATTGAAAAAAAAAATTTTTTTTTCAGCTCTATGTCAGTACCACATTCACTAGTATCAGTACTACCAACACTAGTTCCGTTTGTGTCGGAGTTTTCTGTTTCTTCTTCTGTCTCGTCTATATCCAAAACTTCAGAAGTAGTTAAATATTCTTTTACTGGTTCTTCTTGTATTGTACGCAAAAGATTTTGAGATTGAAATTTTAAATTGTGATCAAAGTACACACTGTTCATAAAGACTGCGCCGATAGTTCTGTATTACGGTCTTTTAAGTTTGAATTTAAATCTATTATCATACAATATCTTTTCAATCGTTGGTTTACACCAACGGTAGCAAGGAAACGATTCATAATTACTGACAATTTAATGAGTCATTACCACTATACTCTGAGAGTTAAACAAGTATAAGAATATAAGGAAAGCACAATAAGTAATAAAAAGAGGCAAAAAACTGACGATAAATTTAAAATTCCTATTTTTTTGAAAAGATCCGTAGGTCTACAGATAAATTCGTAGGGCTGGCAGTACTAGTTCAAATAGCAAGTACAATCCAAACAACAGGGAACGGGGATTCCTTCTCGCACAACCTAGCCTCTTCGGGAAATCCCCGTTCACAAAAGAAAATTTCAGTCAATGTTGCCAATATTTTCGTAATTTTTTTTCTACTGAACCAGAAAAATATAGTAGATTTAAAAATTAAGATAAGTACTTAGAATAAACTCTACAAACAGTCATATTAAACGATAACTGCATTACAAATTTGATATTTAGTAGTTGTGAAAAAAACATCCCAGGAAAAAAAAACGATTTTTTTTAAGTTTTTTTTTTCATGTTTTTTTTTTCAAGCCAAAAAAAAACCTTTTTTTTTTCAACACTAGTGCCGACATTTCTGGCTAGTTTTAGCATCTTTGTGGTTTTTCTCTACTTTTTCCTCTTTAAGTAGAAAATATTTAACTCCTTTGGTTATGCTTGGACTAGTTGTTGTTTGATCAGATTGGTGTGTGGGTGATTGATAAAGGTTATAATCTCTTAGTTCCCTTTGGTCACTATTTCATAACTTTTTTTATATTGGTGGTTATTCAAATGTTTACTTAACCAATGCCTACTAACAATTTTACTTCTCAGATCGTCTCTCAACGTAAGTCTGAACTATTCTAGCTTACCTCTAGTGCGTTCATTGGTCATTTACAGCAGGAATGAATACGTTTTTTCCACCTTTTACACTTGAGCTGGATTTCAACGTTAGCCATCCGGTTATTAATTTACCTTCCTCTTTTTTCTTAATCTGAAAGAGAATCGTACACTTTACCAGAAATTATTTATCTTACTTTCATCTTTCTTCGTGAACATCACCATAGCTTATATATTGCGTACTATGTCTACTGAAACACACACTTCTAATACACGATGTAAAAACTCAACTTTGTATGAATATGTTTTCTTTGACCACAGCCACAACTAAATACATAAGTCAACTTCCACACAAGTCAAACTATCCTTGACAATACATCTTCATGAAACCATTGTTCTCATTAAAATAACCCTCCATCATCCAACGTCCATAATCCAGTACAGTCTTAAATCCTTTATTAAGTCGTCTTCTTTCTGTTTTCAGAAATGCTGCACTGCGTTTATTCTATGCTGTCAAAGATTTTTCCAAACATGTCATTAATATTTTATATACACAAATTACAATATATATAATTAAACACGTTTCTATGTTCATCTCTATATTTGTAAACGTATGACCGTTACACAGTGTTTTGTATCCAAGTTTTCATTTCTGCCTTTTTTTGAATAAATTCAATTTCGTTTCCTGTGAAAGCATTTCTTTTATGTAATCCTCTAAATCAATGGTGGCCAACCCAAACGACCTTGCGGGCCACTTTGGAAATGCATCATAACTCCGCGGATTGCATATAAAATCATATATCCCCATATTAGATTTAGACCCACTATAGACATTTTTTTTTGGAGTCGTCACTTTTGTGTTTACTATTATTCTTACATGTAAACATAAATAATCTAATAATAATTATGCTAACAATACCTGTCATATATTCGCAAGAATATTATTTTAAATCAAAGTTAATTTTTTCTCATAACTTCGACAGTTAAATTTTGAATATATGGATGCACAAATAAAGTATTTTTTATTTTAATACATTGGTTCTCATTACTTTGGCTATTACAAAATACATAGACTATATTTTGTAAAAGTGTGAAGAATCTCGTGTGCCGGAAAAATGTTCAATGGGGGCAGCGGGTTAGCCACCTCTGCTTAAAGCATTATATGTGAGAAGTTACCTTCTGGGCGAAAAGTACTGGATAATCTTTACAGTCTGGTACTATTCGCTTTAATTAGTGAGTTCGACTCAATTCAGATGCAGTTTCAACTTTAACAAATCCGGCATGTGTTATTCGGATGTTTTGATAAATGGGCAGGAGGATAAAAAAGGGGGGGGGGGAAGTCAGAGATCTGTCCCAAGCCAGATAAGTAGGCCATAAGTTATTGTATTTCATTTGAAACTTATTTCCTCGGTGCAATGCGAAGGTGAGCTATGCACCCAACAGCTTCTCAAGTCAGTGTAACAAGTAGTGAAACTATTCGAGTCTGAACTGTGGCCACAACTTCCGTGTGAGTCAGGGGGAACTTAGGGTCGTTAGCAAGTAGTTTCAGCAAAGTGACTGCTATTCAGCGGCAAATTCTCTTAATCCCAAGAGCGGTTCTCGCAGCTAAATGAAGCTAACTATTTTCAGGAAGTTATAATTGCGGTTGCGAAGAACCGAGTGCATTTGTGACCTTCTGATTTAAGCAGATGACGCAGTGGTTAAAATACGATCATAATTATGTTGGTATTGTACGTTCTTCTTCCTACCATCATCCCGCATTAGAAGGCCTACTTTACTGGATTTCCTCTTCCATAAAAGCGCAGGTGACACATTAAATACACTGAAGAGCCAAAGAAACTGGTATAGGCACGCGTGTGCAAACACAGAGATATGTAGACACTCAGAGTACGGCGCTGCGGTCGGCAGAGCCTATATAAAACAACAGGAGTCTGGCGCAGGCGTTAGATCGGTTACTGCTACTACAATGACAGGTTATCACGATTTAAGTGAGTTTGAACGTGGTGTTATAGTCCGCGCACGAGAGATGGGACACAGCATGTCCGAGGTAGCGATGAGGTGGGGATTTTCCCGTACGACCATTTCATGAGTGCACCGTGAATATCGGGAATCCGGTAAAACATCAAATTTCCGACATCGCTGCAGCTGGAAAAAGATCCTGCAAAAACGGGACCAACGACGACTGAAGAGAATCGTTCAACGTGACAGAAGTGCAACCCTTCCGCAAATTGCTGTAGATTTCAATGCTGGGCCATCAACAAGGGTCAGCGTGCGAACCATTCAACGAAACATCATCGATATGGGCTTTCGGAGCCGAAGGCCCACTCGTATTCCCTTGCTGAGTACACGACACAAAGCTTTACGCCTCTCCTGGGCCCATCAACACCGGCTTCGACTGTTGATGAATGGAAACATGTTGCCTGGTCTGACGAGTCTCGTTTCCAATTGTATCGAGCGGATGGACGTGTACAGGTATGGAGACAATCTCATGAATTCATGGACCCTGCATGTCCGCGGGGGACTGTTCAAGCTGGTGGAGGCTCCGTAATGGTGTGGGGCGTGTACAGTTGGAGTGAAATGGGACACCTGATCCGTCTAGATACGACTCTGACAGGTAACACGGATTCGAATCCCCGTCTGGGCATCCAGATTTTGGTTTTCCATGGTTTCCCCAAATCACTCCAGGCGAATGCCGGGATGCTTCCTTCAAAATGGCCATGACCGAATTCATTCCCGTTCCTTGCCCCAGTCCTATCCCGCCTCTAATGACCTTAGCCGTCGACAATGCGTACAAAAAATAAAAAATAAAAAAAAAAAACTGAAGTGTCCTCAACTACATGTTTATTGGCTACAGAGATGACCGCTCCCACTGAGTAATCCACAGCTTGTTCATGTTTAAAGAGGCCTCTGTAAGACTGATTACTGTGGGCAACGGCAGTTTCCTTGATTTCAAGCGATGGTGTTTTTCTTGTGTCATGTCTTGATGTATAGGCAGCTGAGGGTTCTTTAGAAGGTTTTCACAGACCTTTAGTACAGCTTCTGATCTTCTTAGTGCTGCAGGTGAAATGTTACAAAGTACTGGAAATCATATGGTGTTCGTATTCCGAATACATCCCGTAATTATCCTGATTGCCTGATCGAGAGTGGGCAATATTTTGTCCGAGTCGGGAAACAATATTCGGCAACAGAGTATGAGAGATCTAAGGCTGTGGGTCTTAGAAAGAGGGGCCCTGTCTCCCCAAGAAGTACCTACAAACTTTTAAAATAGTATTATTTCTCGTTTCAGACAGTAATGGTTTTAGGCAGAACTTCCCGAATACGAATTGTTCAGCTCTGTTTGGTTACGATCCTAGAAATTAGAATCGAAGTTGTTGCTGTTGTTACTGTTGCTGCTGCTGCTGTTGTTGTTACTGTTGCAGTTGTTGTTACTGTTGCAGTTGTTGTTACTGTTACAGTTGCTGTTGCAGTTGCTGTTGCAGTTGCTGCTGTTGCTGCTGCTGCTGCTGCTGCTGCTGCTGTTGTTGCTGTTGTTGTTGTTGTTTGTTGTTACTGTTATTGTTGTTGTTGTTGGTGGTGGTGGTGGTGTTTTTTTTTTAAGAAGAAGGAATAATATGGCCTTTAGTCTCTGCTATCATTTAGCCAAGTCCAATTTATTTATATCGTTCTAACTATTATATTATGATTTTTTCATTCAAACTGTATTGAGGACGATACTAACCGAGTGCAACTCGTAATTAAACCCACCTACGCCCGAGGCCGGACTCGAACCAGCGCCCCTTGCAATGCGAGGGCAGCATGTCTATCTCCTACACTGCCCGGGCCGTCAGGGATCGAAAGTCTGTTGAAAGACGGTAAGTTTCCACGACGACTGCCGCGAGCAGGAAGTGTGTTGATGGTACTCCGCGCCTCGCGATAATACTGTGGGCTCAGCCGAGCTGCTTGCGGCTAGATAGCGCCTGAACACACACTGCTCCGCCACACGAGCTCCGGGCTGTCGCTCCACTGTGCCTGTCAATAACCAGTACTCTGACTGCTGCCGGGGCAAATAACAGTTTAGTCATACCAAACCCCTAACCGCAGAGTCGAGACTAGCGAAGATACGAAACAAACTTCAGTTTCTATACAATCTCTGACTTGACCTCTCGCGATTTTGCTGCTACACGTCAACCAAAGATAAAATAGCTTACCTACCCAACGAAAAATATCGACACAAAAATTCAGTTCAAACTCTTTCAAAGAATTCATCTACATCTACATCCATACTCTGCAAGTCACAAACATTGTGGGTGGCAGAGGGTGCTAAACACCAATCCTAAACCTGTGCATTCCAATCCCGAATAGCGCGAGGAAAAAAGAAATACATAAAAGCATCCGTATGGCATCTTATTTCTCTAATCTTATTCCTCCGGTCAGTATTTCATTGCACTCAAAATATAATTTTCTTCGCATATTCTCCAATAAATTCGAACGCAAGCTACAATCTATGTATCAATTCTGTGATGCTTTCGTAAGGGCTGTAGCAACCAGACACCAATGAGCGGCTCTCCTCTGCACCCTCTCCACTGAGTCAATCAGAACCTTGCGATACGGATCCCAAACTCTACAACAGTAATCCAGATGCGGACGAATTAGTGTTCTATACGCTGTATCCTTTGTGTTAGCATTACAATTCCTCAAAATATGACCTATGAATCGCAATTTAGAATTCGCCTTGCCTACGACGGAAGTTATGTGAATGTCCCATTTCATGTTGGTTTGTACTATCACCCCCAGATACTTCAGGGAATCAACCGTGTCAACAGATGAATTGCTTATTTTGTACTCGTGAACAAACTGATTCTTTTTGTTACTTATCCGCATTGCCTTGCACTTTTTGCAATTAAGTGTAAGCTGCCATTTACGGCACCAATCGAAAAATGCATCCAAATCGCGCTGAATTTCTAAGCAATCGTCGGGGCACCTTATTTCCCTATAGATAACTGCATCGTCGGCAAACAATCGCAACCAGCATTTGCCGTTGTCACTTAGGTCGTTTATAAATATTAAGAAAACAAGTGATCCTATTACACTTCCTTGAGGAACGCCCGAAGTAACATTTATCTTAGAAGAGGTTTCCCCGTCAACAACGACATACTGTGATCGATCAGTTAGAAAATCACGTATCCACTAGCAAATCTGAGCCAAAAAACCGTAAGCTCGAAAAGTTGGTTGTGTGGTACAGAATCTAAAGCTTTCTGAAAATCCAAGAAAACTGCATCAACTTGCGAACATGCATCGATAACTTTCATTACGTCATGGGAAAATAGGGCTAATTGTGTTTCACACGATCTCTTCTTCCAAAATCCGTGTTGACATGATGTAAGCAACTCGTGCTCATCTAGAAACTTCATAATGTTCGAGCATATGACATGCTCCAGAATTCCCTCACAACAAACAAGAATACCCCAATCCTTAAAGATAAGATTGTGCCGTCCTCTGAAGTAAAACTCAGGACCAACACAGGTTCATCAAGGACAATCAGTGCAGACGTAAACCGGAGAAAATTGTATCTCATTTCCAATCGCTTTACGCAATATATTTTGTAATTTTGCTGCCTCTGTATGTGGACGCAAGAATATTATACAAATTTTCGGTACTAGATGACAACTGTAAATCGCGAAGATTACAAGTAGTTTTGTAGTCAATCAGTAACCACATCCATACGTATACATTCATAAAATAAGAAAGTTAAATTGGAAGTACTTGCACTTAATCAACCAAAATAAATTTTGGAATTCTCGTATGTGATTGGCTGTAGACGTTTCTAGTTTTTAAACAAATTTCCCAAAGCAACATACACATTTCCATATACTGATTGCTAAGAAAACTTTCTCTCTTTCTCTCTTTAATTTAATTTTGTTTTATTTATTCTTTTATTTTTTTTTTAAAAAAAGGAGAATTTGAAACCGATTAAACCAAAAATTTAATATAGTTGAGCTAAAGATCTGATATGAGATTTGAAACCTTACACAAAATTTGTTAGCATAAAAATTCTTTTATTTTTTTTCGCACCTATATATGTGTGTAGATGTTTTTGAACAAAATAGCTCAGTTATTAATCATTCCAATAACACAAAATTTCGCATCTACCAGAATACGTGTATTCCTCTTTTCGTATTTCAGAACATTTATTTGCTGAGACTCCGTCGAATAACCCTATATTTAGCGAAATGGTGCTCATAACAAATCAGGAAGACTTGTTTTAACGAAAATTATCGAACATCGTTGTAGGCATGTGTTTCATAAGGAAAGTATGTTTTTGTGAGATATATATTTTTACATTTACATATTAAAAAAATTTCGGCTATTTAGTTTTTTTCTTCCAATTATCTTCATGAGAATTAAACTGCGGTAATCCTGTATGAAAAATGTGAAGAGGAATCAAAAGCTAAGAAGGGAGTACGTTCTTTCCCCTATTAGATTCAATGCGTATGTGTAAGATGCATTGGAAGCTCTGAGGGATCGAGTAAAGGCAGGAATTACCATTCACGGCCAAAACATAGATCTGCTGAGACTTGCAGGTGACATTGCAGTTGTTTCAGAAAGTGAAAGTGATTTGGGTGAAACACTTGCTAAAATGAAAGAGGTCCTTACTGAACATTATAATCTGAAAATAAACAAGAAAAATACCAAAGTATTAATTTGTGGTAGGGGCGTTCAGAAATAGCTAAAATTAGACGAACAATTAATTCAACAAGTTAAACAATTCACATACTTGGGTAGTACAGTAAGAGAAGATGGGAGAAACGGAAAAGATATAATATCTAGAATGAATCAAGCTAAACATGCTTTTTATAAACGAGAGAACTTTTCACTTCAAACCACATCAGCCGGTCAACGCGAAAAAACATATATCTGGAGCATAGCCCTATATGGAAGTCTGATGGAATGACTGAATGGAAACGATTGTAGGCATTTGAGGTCTGGTGCTACAGACGAATACTGAAGATAAGCTGGGTGGATTATGTCACTAATGATGAAGCATTCAGAAGATTCTATGAGGAATGATGATTTTGGAAGGATTTACAGAAAAGACAACATAATAGGCCATGTTTTGCGTCACAATGATTTGTTTAAGATCATTATTGAAGGAAAGACAGAAAGAACAAACCACAGCGGAAGATTAAGTAATATTAACTAAATTATGAATGGCATGAAATGCAACAGCTATATAGAATTAAAAAGGAAGGCAGAGAAGCGGCATACGTGAAGAATTGCTTTTTTTTAACTGCTTAACGTCTCTCAACAGCGAGGTCTTTAGAAAGGAGAAAGGATGGGGGCAAGGAATGGGAAGGAATTCGGCCATGGTATTTTTTGAAGGAAACATCCCGGCATTTGCCTGAAGTGATTTGGGAAACGATGGAAAACCCAAATCTGGATGCCCGGACGCGGATTCGAACCGCCGTCCTCCCGAATGCGAGGCCAAAACGCTAACCGTTACACCACCACACTCGGTAATTGGTACAAACCAATCTTCGAATTGATTACTGAAAGAAGAAGAATAAGGGTACAGAGCGTTTACGCCGTAAATAACGAGGTGAAGGAAAGTAGGAACTCACAATTCATCGCAGTTGGTAGAGCGTTGAATACGGTGATATTGGAGATACATTTATGTGTTCCGTGTAATGCAGCTACTGCAGGGAGTAGCAAGAAGTGGGGTGCGGTGCATTAGCGGAGGCGAGTCGCCAGCTCCGCTAGCCTCGACAGCAAACACATCATCCACTTTCCTCCCCGACAGCGGAAAACGGTTCACCGACTCCCGCAGACAACAAGGTGCCATAAAAAGCAACCGCCCGGCGAACAAACCTGGCCACCAGATACTGCGTGCGCTACACGAACTCTGTTTTAACTACAATTGAGCTTTTCTTTAAGTCCCTTTTGTCTGATTGATAAAGTAGACAAAATTTTTCTTACACTACACAGTTTGCCCTACCTGACGATCACGATTCGAAGAAGACTGAAACCTTGCTTCTCTGAGAAATTCCGTAGAAGATTTTCCTCCAGTCTCTTAACAATAGCTGATTTTGTAAAGTATTTAGTTGTGCTTCAATGCTTCCTGTGCACATCCCGTTATATCAGGTTCTTGTCCAGAGATTAACTTGTTCGAGTATGAAATATTAACCTCTTCAGTCCCGAGCTCATAACAAAAGTGCAAGAGAACTACTATTGTGTTATTTAGTTTGTGTTAATGCTAGTTAACAATGAATGCCCATAAATTTTTTTGAAACAATAATTAATTTTTTATAGATGGTATATATATATGATATCTCGGGAGTCAAGCAGGAAAATTATACACACGACTTTACTGCTTCATGTTACTTTATTTCATGGAAAAAATATATGTCTTTATTTCGACGAGCCATGTTGTACAGCTGGAGGATCCCAAGTTTCCAATCAGGGCTGCTAAAAGCAGATGATCGAACATATGAGCTGTGAGAAGCGCGATGTATATTGTAGATGATACGATAGGCCAGAAAAGGTTCAGCTGTGCAGTGACCCAAGAAAAATATAATTTCTGGAGGTATCATATATGATACCTCGGGGCTGAAGAGGTTATGTAAAAAAAATGATAAAAAATATTTAATATTGGGGAAAACTTAATTAATATTTTTCAATTATTAATTGAAAAAGTAGAAAGAAGGATCTTGAGAAAAATACTGGGACCTAAACGTAATGGTAATGCTGAATACAAATTAAGACCAAACCGAGAACTATATTTCGGAATAGAATAGTTATAATGAGGAAAAGAAGACTGCAATTTTACGGGCACATATACAGAATCGATAATAGTAGACTAACGAAACATATCTTCACCCTACTAAACAAATACGAATCCAAACCCACATGGTTCACTGAAACTGAAAAGGACATAAAAAACGCTGGAGTGACAACAGATATAATAGATAACAAAACACTCCTTAGAGAAGTAATTAAAAAGGCAGATTTTCAGGAGAGACAGAAATACATAAAGGAAAGAAAATGGACCCAGGAAGAAAAGGAACAACACTCTCAAAGAATGAAGGAAGGTTGGAAGGAAAGAAAATTATATACAAAGAAGCATTGCCAAAGTTGATTTATCGTGCCCTCCAAACGGATTATTCGGAAGAAGAAGAAGAATTGTATGGATAACACCAATGCAGCTGTTTAATTTGTTTATTATTGTGTCGTACGCGTTTCACCTCTCATCGAGGCATCGTCAGCGACGAGTTATTTACATTGGTCGGTTAAGGTTATGCAGCTGCTCATCTCCACTTATACCCAAAGCATGTTCTGATTGTATCATAATGTTTATAATTTCACAAACTGGTAATTTGGAACGGTGCGCTTTCTAGCCGCTATAAATAATTCGTCGCTGACGATGCCTCCGTGATAGATGAAACGCGTACAAACACAACAATAAAGAAATTAAACAGTTGCAATTGCGTTATGCTTTCAATTAATAATTAACTAAGCAACTGCGGAAAAATGGCCTGCAACAAAACTGCCATATTTTTGAAATTTTAATTAATATCTACAGTACTATATAATTTCGTAAGCTCATTCACTCTCCTCGATAGCTATTGGCTGGAATACCGTGTGACGTGTCAGCCTTCGCTCACACAACAGCAACCAGAGATACCATTAGAAGGAATTCGTGGTTATGTCCACAATTTAATAGCTAAGCAACTGCTACCAAATTAATTGCCATAATACTTTCGTTAAGTTTGCTTTTCATATCGTTTCATAGATAAAAAGTACATATAATTTTGCGGCTGAAAAAACGTAGATTTGCTTTTCAATAACATTTTGCAAATGAAAGCAACATAAAAAAAACTTTAAAAAAAAAAAAAATTACTCACGGTCTTTGCTGCAACCACGAATGCCAATTATCATTCTGGCTTAGGATAAATTTTAGTTTAATTAAAACTTTCAGTAATGTCGTTGCTTCACGGTTTATTTGCTTTTTAGGTATTTTACTGACCACTTTCATTAATGGTCTTCGTTCATGTTAGGTGTACGTGAGTTATTACGTAGGTTATTTAAGTGGACATCAGACCAAATATGTTACCTAATCGTCTATTCTGGCAATTCTTTTTTTCGGGTTGCTCAACTGTTTAATAATATGGAATGTGTATTAAGTTCTCAGGCCGTCACAGATAGTATGACCAATTATTACATTATAAGTGTTTGCCCAGTCTCAATAAAAAAAAAAAAAAAACCTGATGCTTTCTAAGCAACAGGATTTTTTTTAAAAATTTGCAGAGTCAGCTAAGATCAAATACAAGTCAAGTTTTTATTTAAGCAAGTTCAAGCCTATGACTTTTGATACAATTATACGATTGCGCTATCGTCCCTGTTCGTGTTTAGTACCTACCTCTATTTATGATTCAAGAGATTTTATTCACCCTGAAAGTGAAACACAGGCCAAGTTTATGTTTGGTCAAATCGGGTCAACCTGTCATAATCTTTCATGCTAAAAACTGGAACTATTCTAGACCCGTGACGATACTTTAAAAACAGTCACCTGCTTACACTAGTGATTTCATAATTAATAATTGCGATTGGATACTTTCTTTCATTTTACAACAAGCAAATTTGAAATTTCACAACTTATCATTGATTTACACACAAACAAAAGGACAACTCAGTGGAATGTACTTTGCAAAACCTTTAATGGGCGGAAATTGTTATTTTTAACTAAATAGGGCGCCACCACTGCTGGCGATTACATGGAGCACTGAGGAATCTCTTGATCGATGCACATCTCCCTGCCAGAGCATTTCGGGTTCAGTTCTTTTTTCTTAGGTAGGAGAGGTGGCCGTGCAACAAAATCCTGGGTTAAATCCTGAGGTGTACACCTCTTGTTGAGAACTAAATTACTTTTTTGGATAAATTATCCAATAAAAATGTTATTAACGATTCAATTTGCTGATATAAGGAGTTGGGATGTTGCTTTTCACATTGACAACACCGTTGTACCTACGTTTGACATTAATATAAATTTATTAGAAAATTATTCTTCATCAAATGTTATTATCAATAATATGACACAATTAAACAATCGTCTTGAAAGCCAGCAATGGGTTCAGTTTATATCAGTTCTCAGGGTTTTCTATATGCCCATTGATCTAATTCAGCGGGAAAATGAGATTTTCTTAAGGGCGATAATGGGTTGATCAATGCGATAGTGAATTGCGGTGATCACCATATGAGCGGTGTTACCATATAGCAGAAGGCGCCCAGGCTGCTGCCCGCAGTCGTCCGACGCGATGATTCCATTTTCTGCTTGCCGTCAGGGACCCACGTCCACTCGCATAACGACATGGAACACAAGAGCAACCACACATCCGCTCCGGCGATAGTCGCCGCACATCTCTCTCTGCAGGCTGGCCTCGCCCCCACCATACAGCTCGCAATCCACTGTACCATCCCCACCATGTCACCCTAGCGGCACGCTTTGACCCTTCACTGAGGGATACCCGGTCCAAGGTCACATTTCCGTTATCTTTGTTCGCACTGTCCACCTGTGCGACCGACGGGCCCAGCTTCTCGCAAATGTTTTCGATATAGTTTAGCAATATACTACAATCCAAAACCGCGTGAGCAATCCGCATCTACTGAAGGCATGCGTCACTATTGATGGTGATTCGTCCGTCGGGTGATGACAATAACCATGTCGGGTTGTTTTGTGTGTCCTTTGGAAGAATAGGACTGAATGGGCCGGCTCCGAAATATATCCGCTCCCTGCTTCTTATTTCATTTGATACTAGATTTGCCCGAAATGCGTTTCAATGCCTCTTTTGTTTTCTTTCTCAAGTGGGTTCGCCTATTCGAAACAGACAAATTTACGTGTACAAAATAAACGAAAGACAATAACTTTTATGCATTAAATTAATATTGAAAAAGTTTATTCTAGTGCTTTGGGATATAGACTATTTATGGTCTTCCGTTTTCTACAAAAGTAGAATCATAGTTTATATCCGGTTTTGCTACTACTTTGCACACCTATTTTTTTTAAAAAGTAACGGTCTGGTAGCTTAGTGGTTAAGGCTCTTACGTTCAAATCTTTCTTCGTCCGGTCCAAGGTTCAAATTCCAAAGGAAGCAGGAATAAGGGTTGTATGCGATCAATTGCCTAGCATGTTCCCCTTCGGTAGGATCTAATCAACCTTCGGGTTGTGCACTAAGTTTGCCATGCTTTTTTTTTTTTTTTAAAGATTATGGCTACGGCGTTTCTTGGCTGCTGGATATGAAAGTTCTAACGTTTTATCCTTTTTTTATTGGATTGTAGTAAAAATCCTCCATCAGTATATACTCCAATTTATCTACCGATTCAAAAAAATGTAATAGTTGCTTGTGTAAATTAGTATTAAGAGAGGCGAAGAAGTTTTGTTAACTGGGCTTACATTTTAAAACATCTGTGCGCAAAGTTTCTTTAGGATTGGATAAAAACTGTAGATTTTTAAATTTCAAGTTCGAATTTCTTAGTCTTAACCACTGTGCTACCAGACAGCTTTGTTTAAAAGCTTACGTGTGCTTAGTATTATAAACTACGGGTTTGTATGAACAATGTTGACTAAATTAAGGACAGGGGTAGAAGGCAGAAGAGATTCAATTTTAGTATTTTTGTAAATTAAACGTAAACAGTGTTTTTCTATTTGTTCTAATGTATAGTAATGCAACGTTCCGTCAAAGTATGATAAAACTGTTTGTCTATAAAGAAAATTGTCAAAAATTAAGACGGGAGGGGGGAGGGGGTAAAGGGGAAGAGGGGTTGAATTTTAAAACACGTGTAGGCAGTATTTTTCTCTTAGTTTTATATTATACATATGAAAAACCCCATCGAAATCGGACAAACATTGTGGGTTTGCACAAAGAATATTTGAAAAATTTGAGGGGTGTGTAGGAAAAGAGTTGTGGGTGTTTTATATATTTTTTTGACAGAAACCTTCACAGGCGTGCACAAAATAATTTAGGAAAGTTTCATGGTAATTGCATGAATGGTGTATGAACGAGCGGCAGACGAACAAACAATCTAACAAACATTCATTTTCATATATTAGATAACACAATCATCACTTCACAGCGAAAATTCACAACGTCACACAAACTGGGGAAGGCAACGGAAATCCTTCCCCGAGTTCATTTTTCCAAAGAGTTCCCATGGGGGTCAAATGATCCGTGGTAACCGCCTACGGCAGGAATCATACATAGTCATTTAAGCCACGATCTGTCATACCAACTTGTGTGCTCGGGATTAGATTTTTGTTCGTCTGACCGGAGGGAGACAAGTGACTTCCATATATCTTACACTGTTAAAAAAAGAAAACTTCGAGAATTCCGCGCCGCTACGTGATGGGAAGTAAGAAACGGGCACGGAGAGAGACGGAGATGTAATTTTTTCTGGAGCATCCCGCGCTATCGAACTTTTCCCTGCAGAACTAGGGCGTGGGGGTCCTTGAACAGAATTTGTGCAAACACAGCTTCCGCGACGTCGCCACTTTCCGCGCACAGTGCTCGCGAAGCCAGTCTTCCGTCGGCTGCAGAAATTTCACCCAGCAGTTATTGAATTGCAACTACAACAGACGGCTGAGAAGTAGAGCCTCGGCGTAGAACCCGTACTGTCTACGGTCTAAAGAAATCCGAAATGGAAGAGATAATTTGCTTACTGTCAATTTTATCTTCTATTCAGAGTCCTGAGTTTAGCTTTGCAATAGTTTTCGTACTCCCTAATTAATTAACTAATGATACGGACGCTGACAGGTTCATTATTGCCACCTTTCTTGCCATCTCTGAAAACTCATTTTAGTTTAATTCAATTGCGACGAGCAGTTGTTCTGCTGTCATCTATTTGTCCATGTCATTAATTACATATTTTTCATTTTCATTTCTTTTAATGCATTTCAGCACTCACCTACTTTTCTCCAAAATTAATTTTAAACTTATAGTATTTAAATATTGGCCAGACGTAAGATGCCAAGAATCAACGGCACGCGAGTGGATAAAACTACACCATCCTGACCATCCTCAGGATCTCCTAATCCACGAGGTCCTAACTGACTTACCCCCCACTCGTCTTAAATCCAATATAGCAAGATGTATTTGAATTTTGTGTTAAGAAAAAATTGCGACAAATCTGGAACTCTTCATCTTTGAAACATCCAGATAATAAAGATTCCACAACTGGACTTCCGAGATTCCACCTAAATAGAGACCAGTGGGTCAAACTAAACCTCCTAAGAACAGGCCATGCGAAATGCAACGCCATGCTGTATAAGTGGGGTCTTCAGGATTCTCCTGCATGTGACTGCGGTGCTCCTTCCCAGAGTGTGGAGCATATCATCAAAGAATACCCTCTAAGGAATTATGATGGACCATTTGAAGATGTTTTCAGAGCTATAACTTCCTTCATAGAATGGCTGGAAGAACTGGGCATCAATTTGTGAACGCTGCCAACGTTCTTGTTATTGTATATTTTTATATGTATTATATTAGTTACATAACCATACTACAAATAAATAAATAAATAATTGGTCAGGGATGTGACAAAATTATCTGTTTCAAGAAGGCTCTTTCCGCTAGTGCTTTTCTGCTTTTGATACCATTCTTAATTAACTCTAGTTGATTTCCACATAATTATTCTCCCATTCAAACTACGTATTATTTCTTCGTAGATTCCTAATGATTCCATGTTCAGTCTTATTAGAAATTTAGTAATAATTGTGTTCAAACAAATAGCACTGCTTGGTATTTACAGCCCTAGAGGAATAGTTTCTTATTATTATTATTACTTTTCGGCTTTACGCCTCGTCAACGGCGAGGTCATTAGAGGCGGGATGGGACTGGGGACAAGGACGGGAAGGAATTCGACCATGGCCTTTCTGAAGGAAACATCCCGGCATTCGCCTGGAGTGATTTGGGGAAACCAAAATCTTGATGCCCGGACGGGGATTCGAACCGGAGTCCTTCCGAATGCGAGGCCACAACGTTAACCGCTCACCCACCACGCTCGGTAATAGCTTATTATTTTCTTCAGCGCACCACTAATTGCTAAAAAATTATTGAAAATCAGTTAGTTGCATTTTTGAATAATACTAGAGTAAGCGTAAATGCATGGTTCAGTTCAAAAGGCCAAAGCCTAATTCATTCTCGTTCCTTGTCCCAAGTACTTTCCCAGCTATAATGATCTAGACGTAGAAAAGCCGTAAAAAAAATAACTGTTCAGCCATCCAGATTTCTGTTTCCTTTACCTGTGTTTCTTTTTCTTTCCATGCAAACAATTTTTATCGACGGATTTTCGATTTTTGCAGCCGCTTAAACTTGTTTCGAATGTTTTAGCATATGTGTTTGTAGATTTCTAGCACACTTCTTCATTTAACATGATTTGGGGGATGAAGCTAATTTTTCAGTGCATTACCTGTAGCCGGCACATTCATTGTTCTCTAGTTGGTTAAGTTTTTCTAATTTATACTTACATAAAGTCTGTTTAGCTAGCAGATTTTGAGCTGTATGTTGTGGTGTACCACACTGGTAATTTATAAAAGTATATTAAGTCGACATGGGACGAAGAAAAATACATAGAACAGTGAGCTTATTAAGTACACAGATAAAAAAAGTAAATGTTGATTATGGGTATAGGCTGAGGAAGGACTTGTTTGTTAAATACTTGAAATGTATGTACCATGGCATACAATTTTACAGTAAGCTCAACTGGACAGGAAACATAGGGCACGTGGTAGGAAAACGTTTTAAAACCCTTAACTTGTTGGAGAGAGTGACGAAGTGATATACCAGAAAAGTGGGAGAATTGGGTTACAAAACCTGGGCCAGACTATTGCTTGAATACGGTTGTTTAGTGCGGGTCCCCCATTTTTTGTATCAATTAAAGGAGTTTGAGGGCGTGCACATGAGAGCAGCTAGATTTGTTTGTCGAAATTACTGCACAACACAATCAATAACTGATATGATAAAGCAGCCGGAATGGGATTCACTGGAGGATAAGAGGAGGTTGAAGAGAGTGCTGGAAGTATACAAGGCGTATACTGCTGATGAAGCGTAGAAAGTCATAATTAGAAGAATTAAGAGCAATGCATGGAAAGAAAAAGATGACCATTGCCATAAGCTGGCACTCGACTTCAGGCATAAGGTGTGACATAACAGAAATAGTTCGTTGAATTAATTATTGCTATTATGTTATTTATTAATTAATTATTTCTCGTGTCCAGGACATAACATTACAAGTTGAAACAAAACAAATAAAATTAATTAATTACTATCAAGCTAATGGACTAAAGAGCACAATTAAATGGAATGTGACCAGAATCGCGCAATCCTGATGGCCTTCTCATCTGCCCTATAAAGGTCGTCGATAGTGCAGGTTGGAGATAGGTTCCTGCCTACCAGAAGATATTGTGGGTCCTGCAGCTCACCACATTCACATAGCTCGTTTTCAGTGTAGTAACCCTATTTTTTGATATTAGATCTGCATCGGGACACTTCAGTTCTTAATCTGTTTAGTGCCTTCCATATAGCATATGGCTGATTACACCCCGCGGCCGGTGCCTCTTTGATATTCCTCCAGTGCCCTTCAGGCAACGAATTTCGCCATAGTTGTACACGGCGTGCTACAGGTGAAGATGTTATGGCTGTAGTTGACTGTACGAAGCTCTTTCTGGACTTTAGCCTTGTGGGTTGAGATTCGTGTCCAAACAAAGGGCTTCCTTTTTCCTCTTCTCCCTCTCTGCCATAGTATATATAGCCATAATAATAATAATAATTTACCATGCTCTATTATATTTGTATTCTTATGCATAAATACAGTTGAGTATAAATAAAGTTGAGCATCGGTTACTCCTAGGGAAAAAAGAAGGAAAGTCAGGGTTGTCATGGTGATGCGGATACACATAGTGTGGGCATAGCGTGTAATGGGAGCGTGAGTTGTTGCGAGGAAAAAAGTCACTGCTAAAAAATTTACCTTTTATTCTTGGATACTAAATCCCTCCTATACAGTTCAGTGGGAAAAAAAATAATGGTATGTTATTAAAGAGTGGAATTGTTTAAATATAAAAGACTGCATTCCTTATTTTGGAGATAATTCAAGTTGAAAATAAATTGGATGAAGCTTGGGTCCATTGGTGGTCAACATCAGACTTAAATGACGTCTAAAAAAATGCGATATATTCGTAAATCATACGAAGGGTTTGGGAATTTTTTCTTTCATCCGGAAGGGAGTTAGGGATTGGAATAAATTACCAAAGGAAGTGACGCATAAATTACCAAAATTTCTCAAAGAATTTAAAATTCGGGGAGAGTAAAATTAGGCGGGTACAAGAAAGGTAGAAATGGGTTTGTGGGTAAATTGCCTCCGGGGCGTGTGCTCCATAGTAGTTAAATTAAAATAAAATAAGGAAATAAAATGAAAAATAATTTAACGCTTCAGAAGAGGAGTTCGCCTTAATCTCCTGCAGGGGAACTTGAATTGCTTGAGGGGCTGTGTGCAGCGCGGGGGAGACACATTATTCCAGTGAGCGAAGGTCCCTCGTGACGTCACCTTTAGGGAGTACTCTCTGTTTTATATTGTCGTACCGCTCCTGCTGTCTGAAGCGCTTTAGGAAGGACAACTTCGCTGTTGGAATTAAAATAGAGAGCGCATTAACCCCCTTGCCATTGCGTTGCGTTCTTTGTTAATAACGCGTAGCTACAGATAACGATTATTTAGTTTCATAAATCGTACTTAAAAAATATTCTCCTTATTCGTACTGCCGTCGATAACCACAACAGAAAAAGAAATTTTCTGAAATATACAAACTAACCTCAAATACATCTATTCTAACATGCAGGCGAGCAATGCCTCGCTAACGGTTATCATCTGATGACACTGAATGCCAGTCGATGCCTTAAAAAACTACATACGGAGAAGTTACAAAGTGATTACCATCAGGATTTAAAGTGTGAAATTTTTACCGGCTTACTTCAAAAAAAAAAAAAAAAAAAAAAAAAAAAAAAAAGCATGTCATTGGGTCATCGAGTTCCTTTCAAACTGTATGCGCGCTTAAAAGAAAGAATTTGCTTCTTAATCCTTTAAGTATTGGTCTTATGTATCGAATTCTGAAACAAAAATGTGAAATAAAAAGTTTTGCGAAAAAAAATGGGTCTTTTGTTTCGCGTTGCAAATTACAACTCCAATAAAACCTTTCACTGTGCAAATTATGCAACGTATCCTAAGATCTCATTACTATTGTTTGGGTGAAATCGCAGGAGGTTCACTACAGCAACACATAGAGCAGGTCATAGAGTTAACAGTTGCTCTAACAACAAACCTCTATATTCTCAAAGAAATTTTGTAAATGTTTTCTTTAAATTTGAGTAGACATAGGTTCAAATCTGGCTGTAGCTTAGACCATTCCTAGAAACTGAAAAAAATTTCTGACTTTAATTTTATGAAAATAAATCAGTATAAAAGAATTAATTTAGGAGAGGAAAGATTATATTTGACGTGGCGTTTGTTAAAACCTGGAGAATATACGAGTTCTGTATTATTTGTGATGGGAATCACGAAAAACCAAAGACAGAATCGTCGTGAAGACGTCATAAGGAAGAATTTAGTGTGAATTAAGGAACTGCAGCCTGAATAGATCTTTATAGACTACAACTTAAACAATGAGAAGGAATTCCGTTATCTGCGAATTCCCTACATTCCTTGTCTAGCTTCTTTGCTTTTGTATGCGACCAACTCTGGCGAGAAGTCTAAAGTGTGACAGAGAGAAACTGCGCTGGTACAGATAGCGGCAATCGACGGAACTGAACTTGCTTTAATTGAAGCTCGTTGTAACTCTGCTATCGCAGCCAGCTAAGTTGGTAGTAGAAGGATTTTACTGAAATTTCACGTATTTTAGATTTAGATATTCACGGTTTTTGACGTGTTTCGTCACACTGGGAGTCAAAATTTGTTCTTACCTCTGGGTTAATTCATTATACCTTACCGATTTTTGTGTGATATAATACGATATAACAAAAGCTTTACCGCTGAGAATAGTGAGCATGTTATACCTACCCTGGTTGGTGACCGGTACCCTGGTATTTGAGAGAAAGTGGTTCAGATCCCCACCCGCCCATCCAGATTTCGGTTTTCCTTGGTTTCCCAAAATCGCTTGAAAGTGTAGGGATGGTTCCTTCGAAAAACCATGGCCTAATTCCTTCCCGTTCCTTGATTGCAATGGTCTCCCGCTTTTAATTACCTCAGTGTCGAAAAGGTGTAAGACCAAAGCAAAAAAAAAAAAAAATACTATTGGAGATTTTCCAAGGACGTTATATACGTTTGGATTTTTGGAAGATAAAATACCTGAAGAAGACGGCACAGGAAGATGTCGAAACGTTGTATTTTTATGACCTGATCCAGTTTCAAACCCCCAAACACTATGTTGCAAAAATCACTTTGTGTTTTTTTCCTGTCCTATTAAATATATAAAACTGAGCAAATATTCCCAAACTACAGGACTATTCAAAACGAAGGAGCAGATTTCTCTTTTAGATTTCTGACAAACTATCAAAGATACAAATACGTTCCACACATCACTGGGTAGAGAAAATTCATTGTATGTAACCCACGCCTTTTAGTTTCATCCGCTGCCGCCAACGGCGCTGTTGTATGTTTACATGGTGGAGTACACCATTGTTGATGTGCAACGTGCATTCTATCGTAAGCTCATTGAACTGCTAGTTTAATAAAGTGCCGCTTTTTGAACTTATTAGTGTTTCGTATGTAAGGGGGTCAGGGATTGGAATAAGTTAACAAGAGAATTGATGAATAATTTACCAAAAACTTTAAAATAATTAAAAGTTGAAATTTGTAGAGGGAAAAAGTAGGTGGGTACATGAAAGGTAGGAAGTTGCCCCCGCAGCGTGCGCTCCAGCGCAATTAAAAATTAAATTGAATTTAAACGACTTCTCCAGTGGCTTTGCCATCTCCAAGTAAACAGACAGCAACGCCGTTTGTGGCAACTAATGGAACTAAGAGGCGGGCTTACCATCTTTGAACCTTCCTCTTCCCAGTGATATGCAAAACGTTTTTTCATTTTTTATAATTTAAAAAAAAATTAAAATGCGAAATCTACTCTATCTTTTTTGAATAACCCTGTATGTTTATAAAATCGCTTTCTACTGCGAAAGCAACGCGTATAGCTCTCACAAGAGTCTCTATGCGTTTTATGTAATCAAGTCAACCGTATTAGATTTCCATGATAATCTACAAGAAAAAAAAACGACTCGCGAAGAACATAACATTTAATTAAGACCATTAATACCACTGTACGGTGATCCTTACAATGTCAGGCCAGCGAGCTAGTCTCTAAGTTGACGCTGTCGGCACGTGATATAAACATGTATGTCCTCTGATTACTTGGTACCATCAAACGCCAACACTCGCAATGTTTCACATTAGAAATATGTGAATTATAACTGTGTGGTTTTATTTGTTGGGTTTCATGCGTCGTCGACAGCGGCGTTATTACAGCTTGGAAAGGATTGACGAGAAGGAAGTGAAAGGAAACCGGACACGACTTTTGTGAAGGTTCCATCCCGGCATCCACTAGAAGGGTGAGGTACTACCGCGTTCAGTCATCTTGCTGGGTGGCTAATTATCACACTAATTAACTACTTGTGGAATCACGTTGCCTCTTCTCGTTCCTCGATGTTCTTGATTAGAGAAAGGTAGAATTAATTAACCAGCGAGCCAGAATTTCATGAATAACACGACAAGGTAGTCTATTCTGGTGATCTTTAATAATTCTTCAAAATACCTAGGCAACCTCTTACACACAGCTACTAATAAGTCCGTGAAAAGCAGAAATCAATCAAATACACAACATCGTTTGGACTGAAATACTACTTGTTACAGCTGAAAATGAAGGGGGAACGGAGGGGTTAGGGCGTATCGACAGCATGGTAATTAGTGTGCTTCGGTTGCAGAATCAACAAGGAAATTCGGTTAACCATCAGTCGGAGCTGATCTGGTCGTCTCCTTTGACAAAATCTTCCAGCAACTGGTATATTACTCCCAGTTTACTGGTTTTATGCGCACGACAAGGTGTTATTGTCGCGCAGTGCATTAACTACAGTATGTTTTAACTTAAAGTGATTAATTTAATTCCAGATGCAGTACCCAAGTAAAATTCATAATCGCTTAATAGGAGATATTTGATCACAAAATTTTAGCTATATTGATAATAAATTAATTTAAAATCTAATGTAGGGCAATTCTGACGAATTATTATTTGGAATTAGTTACCAGCAATAATTGTCTAATGGCTCTTGTTTACAGCGAAGTTATTTCTTGCGTTAAAAGTCACTTTGTGGTGACCATGGAAAACTTAAATCTGAATGGGTCGATGTTTTCCTGTACCAGGCTCTTGGTCCAGTCTGACTTGGTATTATCGTGGTCTTGTGAAGCTTTCTCGTATTTTCACCGCACCGATATAAATCAATATCGAAGTAAAGGAGGGTGATCAGCGGAACTGTAGAACATCAGACTACTGAAAGAATTCATTCTACACGTGGATGCAGAGTGTCAATTTCCTTTTCCATCAGAAGAACTCGCGTTCGATTACTCGTCTGGTCGTTCGCATACGGGTTTTCCATGCTTTCCCAAAATCACTCCATGGGAACAACGGGATAGTTAATTCAAAAGACCGTCGCCAAATTCCTTTCCGTTCCTTGCACCCAGTTGTTTTTCGCCTCTTAATATGAACACGTCATGGTCGGGAGAAAATCAAGAAATAAAAACAAAAACTTTTCTCTGTCTGTTTGAGTGTCTTTTTAAGTGTTGTTGTATACATTTATATGTCTGTCTCACAACTGTTGCGAAGAGCAGTGTGTTGATCTGTATCTTTTATGAGGACGAGAGAAGGAAATGCGGTACTTACCTAATCAGGTCTGTACTTCCCAATAACACCTTGTGTAGCGTTGCGACCATTACAGCGGATTAAACAAGAAGGATAAATACAAGAAAAGATGCTCGGGAAGGGCTAACAAATAGGAACTTAACGAGTTACGATAGTCAGAAAAAATAATTAAATAAGAAAATATTAATGCGTCAACGAGAAGGGAGTGAGAAAGATTATAATTAATAAGAAAAAATAAATAATTTGTGCGCAGTCAACGTTAAGAAAAATGTATATGGTAAGAAGTGGTAGAAAGGCGGGGAATAGTGACTCGTCGGTCACGTGACTTGTGTAGCGTCTGCTGGTTCGTTGGCAAACCTTGAAAAACGAAAAACGGATTCATAGGTACAGCTACAGCAATAGCATCTCGTCGTTTTTTTTGTAGTTTCTTCCCTGAAGCAGAGACACTAGAATGAGTCAGTGAATCACGTGTATGTGCAGTTGGTATTAAAAGAAGCGGGAAGCGTTGAAGTGTACCAGATAGGATATAACCCTTATATGAGAGGAAGTTTCGTCTTGTACGATTTTGTCGTTTCGTCACAAATAGTGAGTTTAGAATGATTGTGTGGAGAAACATTGGATACAGACAACGTAATCATTGGAAGTCGTAGCATAGAACCTGTAATGATCCTTTATGAACAGACTGTCGTTGCAGTTTATTCGAAAGCTTTCGCAGGGCGGTGAAATTTCAGATGGCATGATCACGTGACTGAAGAACACCTGTTCTCGCCTCGCATTCGGGAGGACGGCGGTTCGAATCCCCGTCCGGGCATCCAGATTTGGGTTTTCCATGGTTTCCCCTAATCACTCCAGGCAAATGCCGGGATGCTTCCTTCAAAAGGCCACGGCCGAATTCCTTCCCATTCCTTGCCCCCATCCTTGCCCCCCATCCTTTCCCGTCTCTAAAGACCTCGATGTTAAAAAGAGACGTAAAGCAGTTACAAAAAAAAAAAAAAAAAAAAAAAAAAAAAAAAAAAAAAAAAAAAAAAAAACACCTGCGATGATTGACTTGCCTGGCCAACCTGGGAATGGGTTTATGGCCCCAATAAACACCGTAAAAGCTGTTTAGAAAGTCTGGCACATATTTAGAATTAATTTACAGACAAATTGAAGGACACCTTGACATCAAAATTCTGCTAACTTTGCGCAGAATTTTTTTCTAGTTTCTTTTTTTTTCCTTCTTTTCCTTTTTTGAAATAACGGATGTTTGTAAAGTGGGAGGAAAATAAGTCCAGCCTGTCGCGGCTCCGGATGACAAAATTTCTAACGTTTTGTAGCTGTTTTTCTATGTTATACTAATGACTGCATGAGATATTCGCGCGCAAACAAGGGATAGGCCATTAAAATGCTGGAAGGAAGGAATATTTTTTTAAAAAAGACGAAACAACAACAACAACAAAAAAACCGACAAAAAACGATAAAAAACAATAAGAAACAACGAAACACTTCAGACGTTTGATATGGAGGCTACAGTGAAAAATAGGAGATTAGGAGTGACAAAGTCGATTTTGAACGAGTTAAGAATGTATTGGATTTGGCAGAAATAAGTGCGTTTTATTGGCCAAAGGGGACGAATTATCAACGAAGGACAAATCTGAAACCTGAAAATAATGTTCCGTTCTACTTGAACAGAGGAATAAAGACAGGGTAGGCAGCTCGAAGGATTGGTATCGCGTGAGTGAAGAACGCCGTGGGGGAGAGCACTGCAAGAAAATAGTCTCGTCGCGTCAAAGGCAGCCACTCAGGACTCGGCGATTCTCTGCGTTCGGAAGGAGTAGCGACTTACCCATCGGTGTGACTGTATGTAGTCGAGTTAAAGCTGCACATTGCATCTGGAGGTTCAACAACTACAGATTCAAATACGGGGCAGATTTCGGTTTTCAGGCTGTTGCTCGCAATTACTGCAATATCCTCCTCAAAGATTACACATTTCACAAATAACATATATTTATTTCTCTTTCGATTCAGCCACTGGCTAATTCAGCTAGTTACATAGTGCGTTTCTCTTTTTTTCCTAGAGCTACGTTGGGTTATACGTAGGGTTGCCAGATACAGGCTTACAATTTCCGGGACATTTTTGAAATTAAAAATTATTTTAGTGATATGTTTAAATAGTGAAAAAATGCAAATTATTACAAAAATCTATTTTAAGTAAAATATATGCTATGTAAAATATATATAGCACTTATTTTAGATTTATTAATTAAAATATGGTCGAAAATCAACATCAGGTACTATGGATCAAAAGGAAAAAGATTCAAATCCCGTATGGGGCATCCAGATAACGGTTTTTCATTGTTTCCAGAAATCAACCGGAAGCCGGCATAGCTCCTTCAAAAGGCCAAATTCCTTCCCGTTCCTTGCGCCCAATACTTTCCTGGCTCTAATTAGGTGAAAAAAGAGAGGAGTGACAGAAATAGGGCTCCGTTTACCGTTGGGTACAGAACTTTGAGAACTGTGTCATCATGCGGTCGAACACTATGGGAATATGTCAGTCTCAAAAAGCCATCTTATTAAAAATAAGTGATAATCGTTACAAGACTTTACGGAAGTAATGTATGTGTAATACTGCAACCTATCAATCATTGCTTAACATATTATACGAGGTGTGTGCGAAAAGTAATTAGATTGGTATCACTGCGAGCGATCTGGCAACGCTGTATCTACCGGTATGTGCTAGATCTATTTGTCCATCCCTTCCACATTCTCAGTCAGTGTTTCAATTCCGTTCAGCCAACACATTATTTTTGACAGGGTCATCAGTGAAGCTGAGTTTTTGTTTTGTGTTACGGAAATGGAGCATCGGAATTCAGAGCAAAGTTGTACAATCACGTTTTGTGTTAAACTTGAGGAATCCGGAAGTTTGACCTTTTAAAAGTTGAAACAGGCCAATGGGGAACATTGCTTATCAAGGACAAATCATTTTTGGAAGGCCGAGAACACGTTGAAGATCAACCTGGCTCAGGGAGATCTTCAGCTTCAAAAACTGACGAAAACTTTGAGCGTGTGAAGACTTTTGTGAGATCAGACCGCCGTTTAACAATAAGGAAGATGAGTGAATAGTTAAATTTAAACACTTTGACAGTACATCAGATTTTGACAGACGATTTGGACATGCGAAAGGTTTGTGCCTAAATCGTGCCAAAAAAACCTCACCAATAAACAGTAGGACAATCGAAGAAACTTGTGCGTAGATCTTCTTGAGAGGATTGACAATGACCAAGAATTCTTTAATCGTGTGATCAGATGTGATGAATCCTAGATACCTGAGTACGATCGTGAAACAATGCGGCAAAGCAAAGAGTGGCTCACTCCGTCATCTCCTTCACCGAAAAAATGTCGAATGAGCAAATGAAAGATCAAAACAATGCTAAGTCCTCGTGACTTTTTTACATTTCCCGCAATTGAAACATGTCTTAAAAGGATGTCATTCTGAAACTCTGGAGAATATTCAAAAGATTGTGACCGACCAGTTGAACCCTGCTACCAAGAGTGGAAACAACGACTCCACCGGTGTATAGCTGCCCAAGGGAACTACTTTGAAGGAGATAATATTGTTGTTTGAAAAAAATATAAAGTTTGGTAAGTAAAAAACCAGTCTCATTTCTTTTCTCGCACACCTCGTATGGTGGATAAGCGCTACGGACTTGTGTGCGGTGATATTTTGTGTCCCGCCGGTCGCGGCGGCGGACACAATATATTTACGAGCGCGGCTGTTTGCCGTCGGGTTTAAGGCGGCCTCGAGTGTCGGCAATGAAACCTGCGCGCGGTGTGCGTATTGACAGAGATGTTGTGCCGCGCGCGGCCCTCCAGAAGCCAATCTGCCGCCACTGTGCGCGTGCGCTCCTCCGGAGCCGTGCCAGCGCGCCTCCGCCGCCGCGGCCTCCAGTCAGTGTCCGCTATGGGCTGCTGCCGGCGACGACATGGCGGCGGGCGCTAGCGGCGCGGACGTCGACGACCACAAGGCGCACGCGGTACGTCACGCCGCCACTGCCTCCACCCCGTCCCATCTGTCGCCGCAGTACTATGCATGTTACCCTCTGCGACAAACCATCTCACACATTATCTTTATATCAAATCTATACTAATATTATAATTGCGAAATTAACTGTCTGTTTGTTACATTGCCATGAAAACACTATGCTTCATTAGAAAGGGCATAGGATACTGTTTTGGGAAAAATAACATTTTTTTGCCATGAAATAGTGAAAACTAACCAAACGGGGACAAACAGACGGGTAGCGTGTGTAGTCTCGGTAATGCTATATCTATGAGTGGTCTGGTGACTGAGCTGTCAAGGGCGCTTCGTTTCAAGCTTAGGGATCCTGTCTCGGGTTCAAATCCCGTTGGGACCACCAATTTCTAAGAGTTGTGTTTGATAATATAAGATACGCCTGGACGTACGTTGGTTCAGATTCTACGTTAAATTGAAGGTCCCACAGGAAAGCAACTGGTCTTTCTACCACTGACACAGCGGCTTAGTATGACTCCTCCGGAAGGATCGTAACAACCTTCGGATTGTGGACTAAGTTAATTCAGTTATTTTATGGGGAGTAAAGAATGTAATGTGTAATACTTTTTTTTTACTTATGGCTTTACTCCTTGCGAACGTCGAAGTCGTTAGAGGCGGGATGGGATTCGGGACAAGGAACGGGAAGGAATTTGGCCATGGACTTTTGAAGGAGGCATCCCGGCATTCGCCTGGAGTGATTTGGGAAAATCAGGTGCCATGACGGGAATTCGAACCCACGTCCTCCCGAATGCGAGGCCAGAGTGCTAGCGCTCACCCAACACGCTCGGTGAGTGAAAGAGAAATTTTAGCACCGACTTACGAGCCTGTGTCCATCTTCGGAATCCACCATAAAATGTAGGTCCTAGAGGAAAGAAATTCGCCGTCCTGACTCAATGACTTTGTATGCCTTCTCCGGGAGGATCCAACTAACCTTCGGGTTGTGGACTAAGTTCTAATTTTTTTTTTAACGAAATTGTTGGTCAAATAAATGAGAAAAAGACGTCGCAAGTACGAAGTGAAATAGTATATAGAGCTGGACAGTGTTATGGGTACGGCACAACTTACTACATATCTCACAGAGTTTCTTAACTCGTTTGAGATGCCGAGCGTGGTGGGTGAGCGGTAACGCTTTGGCCTCGCAATGGCGAGGACGCGGGTTCAAATCCCGTCCGGGCATGCAGATTTGGGTTTTCCGTGGTTTCCCCAAATCACTCCAGGCGAATGCCAGGATGCTTCCTTCAAAAGCCCATAGCTGAATTCCTTCCCGCTCCGTGTCCCCAATACCATCCCACCTTTAATGACCTCGACGAGGAATTTTTTTTTTTTTTTGAGGTGTCCTGAAATCCCAATAATTCCCAGAGAACTTCCATTCCAGTTTAAAAGACTACAGGTTCCACTAAAATTAGCCTTCGTGATAACTATCAATAAATCCCAGGGACAGACACTTAAAGTAGCACGCGTACACTTAGAAGAGGCGTGTATTTTTCCCGTGGACGGTTATATTTGGCTAATTCACGGGTTTCCAATAGCTATATATCTTAGCTATTTTGAAAAAGGTATTGACATACGTTGTCCCCAGATAGTGAAATAATTTTAGACCACAAACAAAAACCTGATGGTGGAACTGTAGATAAAGGAGTTAAGAAAATGCCGAAAAATTTACAAAAAAAGGAAAAACACTGAAGGAATTTAAAGTTAAAATTCGTGAATGGTAAAAGTATAAATGTGGAGCAGTTACACTCAAAGAATTCAGTGTTTGATTTGTTGTTATCATACAGTTTATTCAGGTTATTTTCTCGAATAAATTTGGTATTTACATCGACCCGTACTGTAATGTGTGTCTCAAAGGCTTCAAATTTCGAGTAAAAAATTTAATAAAACGCCGAACCGAACTTGTTCTTAAAGAATATTACTACTAAACCCTGCCTCTCGAAGTAACGGATAATTATCGTGTCATCCTGTCTGCATCTTATTCATCCTTCATATACACTATTACATTTTTATTTCTGGGTTATACTTCCATCACCACTGTTCCACTGAGTCTGGACGGTGAGCGATGACGTTCCGGCCAGGCATTACACAGGACGCGTGTTCGAATCTCCGTCCAGTCATCCAAATCACGGATTCCACAATTTTCCAAATCACTCCAAACAAATGTCGGGATGGTTCCTTCGAAACACCATGGCAAAATTCCCCCCCCCCCCCTGTGTTTGTCTCTACTCCTCTCCATGCTCTACTAACTTCGATGTAGATACGCTGTAAAGCCATAAATAAAAGCCTTCACCACCTCAAGTCTTCTTCCTTTTCAATTATCCAGGGCCGCTATTTAGAAATATATATCATATTGGAAATGTGTGTTCTCAACTTCAGCTGTAACGTCAGCTGATACAACTGTATATTATAGTTTTCTTCACAGCAGTGTACTGTAAATCATCAAATACTTTTGGTTTGGGGCAGTCAATAGTAAGACAGTACACTAACCTAATACTGAATACGCAACATTGTTAGAAAATACGCATTGTACCCTCAATTTTTTATTTTTTAAACAAAAAGTGAGATCGATATGTCAACTATGGGAGTTTGCTTTCCTCAAACGTTCATATCTGACTTCAATTACATAATTTTTATAACTAAACAGAAATCAAGTCTACGATGGCAACAAAATTGAAGTGAACTACACTTAATGGTTCCTTGAGGTTTATTACTATGTACACAAAACACTGGTAAACAATAACAAATGTGGTACAGTTAGCGGATGACCGTCGAGAAATTTAGCCTGGTCCTGATCCGGGGTAGAGAGACGGCTTCTACTTCTCGCGAACTTCCGGTGGTCTTCTGTAGTTGAAGCTGGTTCCGCGGTCAGGCCGGAACTGGCGGTGGAGCGGCCGGCTACGCTTATATAGGCGGCCTGGCGTAGGAATTCCGTTGTGTGGTAGTACGGCGACCTCTGTAAGAAATAGTCCCACTTAGCTTCTAGATGATTCTATTTGTTTTCCTGGTTTGTTTTGATGTCTCTGCGCCTGTTTGGAGTCGTATATGTATCCCGGCGTGCAGGCGCGTTGTGTGTGAGGTCTGCCTGGCAGGGGCCTTTACTGGCAGACTGAACAAAAATGTACTGAAGAGCCAAGATATTCATTAAAACGTGTGATGATTTAATTATAAGTACATCGCAACTGGTCACTATATCTATTTTCGGTCACCAACAAGAATTAAGGAACATTCGCAATATGAACTGTTTTCCTTCAGAAAAAAATATGTTTCGCCAATCTCTGCCAAATCACATATTTGCAGGAAATTTTCTCCAAAACCCTATGAAAGAGTCGTTCTCTTTCACGATTTTGGGCTTATCTGGTTTCATAATTAATCGCAACAAGTACTTTTTTTCTTTCAGAAAAAATATTTCCTCAATTTCTGCCCAATCACATACTAGCAGTAAATGTTTTCCAATATGTTATGAAAAACTTCTTCTATTAACGATTTCGGACTTGGTTTCATATTTAATCGCAGAATCAATATATTAAACTTTCAATTTTCAAAGTTCCTCAGTTAGTTGCTTTAAGCCTCTTTCATCCCACACACCGGTTTAATATTGATAAGGGTAGAGGCACCGGAAGAACGTGGGCCTTCTCCTTCCCTCCTGCATACCGCTAATTCAAAGTAGGACAAGCCTGAAAGTACTTTCCATATTGGTAAACAAAATTTTTACGTTTACTGCTTTTAATATTGCTGTGGAACTTGACATCTGAATACATAATTGTCTTGAAACTTTTACGCGATTTTCTCCTTATTTATATTGTCTTTCATTCTATGTACAGTACTTTAGCTCACATTTTCGAAAATCAGGAAGACTACTTCCACATTCTCACAGTCTACACGCGTAGGCAACTTTTTTTTATAGTTACAAATAAAAATTAATTTAATCTAATTGTGATGCAGTATATTTGCCGCTGTCTCCTATTAATGTACGTTTGCATTTCACGATTATTTTTTTAATCTTAAACTTTATGAGTGCAGCATAATTACCATCTACATATTTTAATTTTAAGTTCTTTCACTGGTTCGGTTAACTTTTCAACAATTCCCTCGGTAATATATATCAGTTCTTGAGTCACTTAACCTACAAAATAAAATTTTACCACTCACCCCTGAAATGAAGTAGTCGTGGTCTTTTTTTAAATATGCATTAGTGGTCGTTCGTCAGTTACATTTGCAATAGTGTTTCGTGCAAGTTCGTTTTTGCGCTGATTCAATTGTTTAAAGAATGTATAATCTATGCTCCGTAGGTAGCTTATCTCTGCACCGTGCGTACTATGCCACGAAAGGGCTGTAATCTTTCAGGGCGCAGTTGCTGACCCTTATTAGGGAAAGTCTTTCTTGTGGGCAGTTTCAGTGATCTCAAGGGACTCGTTGTTCAAGTCGTAAAGAAGGTCGTTAGTGACGGCTCGATTTCTCCAGAGAATTACGAGAAAATTCAGATTCAAAATTCATCCCGGCTCCGCGGTCGAGCAATTATCTTTGCTTTGTTACTCTGTCAAAATTAGTTGCCATTTTCAACACGTTGATTTTTTTATCTTTTTTTTTCTTAGCTGTTTCGTCAATAATGGTTTTTCTTGCGGTTTTTTGCAGTGCGGTGCAACTAAAATAAACTTTTTTTTTTTCAAGCGCGTTTCAATTTACCCAATCATCTCTGGTGTCCTGAACAAATTACTCTTATACATTTTGCTGATGAATTATAATTTTTTTAAAATCTATTGTTATGTATTACCTCTAACTTTTTCCACTTTGCTTATAGTTTATCTATTACGTTCCACTCGGGATTTGCATATCTGTTTACTGTTCAACTTGTTTTTTCGTATTTCACACACGTATTGTATTTCCTTGCGCAAAAACCATGTTTTATATCATCTAACCTCATTACTATTTTTTCCAACATGCTATGATTCTGTGGTTGACAATACGCATTTGTTATTGCATATTGTGATTTGTTCATAATTGCCAGTGTTCATTGATAAAATGTTTTTGTCTTTTCTTTATTTAAACTATATCTACGTTATGATGCTGTGTTAGAGTGTGAAATTTGTTTTTGTGTTCGGTAAAACTTCTGATTCGTGAGATGTGGCAAATTCTTTCATTGCATTTTCCCTATCATTTGAAGCTTTGACTGTGTGATAATTTTCTTTTTCTTGTGTTTTTTTCTTTGGTTGTTTGTTGTTAATTTTGCATATTTTTCCACGTAATAGCTGTATCAGTCATAACTAATCAAAAAATATCAATTTTCGTGTATCGTAATATTTTTGCGTTCCATCGTCCCTTACAACTGAGGTGGGAATAATTTCTTGTTTTGCATGACATCTGCAGGTACGCTATAACCATTTATAATGATAGTCAAAATTGTCTATAGGGAAATTGGTATTACCCATATTTTCATATCGTACATATTTATACCATTTGCTTCTGGGAAATTATTCACAGTTGCAGAAAGGATTTGAGTCACAAAATGAGTCTGAGAACTCTACGCACATGCTGCAGAAGTCTGTTCATACGCTTCACAGTGCGAACATAACACGTGACAGCTTAATACACATTCTCGCTGTTATCTTTTGCAGTAGAGAATCATGAAAATTTCAGTTTCAATGCTGAACGTGTAGTCATAACACTAGGAATAAATACAGCATCCGCAAATATTGTATGTCATTGTACGTATATTAAAAACAGAATTACAAAACCATTTGCCTCTTTTTTTTTTATCCAGGCTCATGCAAGCAGAAATGAAAAGTTCTTTACGAAATCCTCTCAGTTTCAAATTCAAACTTAAAATTAATTCATTTTTGTGTGCGTGGAGACTTTTCCGGCGTACTGAAGCAATGTAATCTTCACGCGGTGACTGCCAGCTTTCATCAGCCTGTAGACACCGGACACCTGATGAAGACAGCCGAGCTGGTTGTCGAAACGTTGTGTTTCCAAAACACCATCCGGCTGCACACCCGTGAAGACTACATTAATTCATTTTTATTTGTTGTAGAAATATTTTCCTGAAATTCTGAATATGAAGGAGATTCAAAGATTAATATTTGCTTTAAGGTAATGATTGGAACGACATATACAATTACTTCCAATTACCGATATTTTGCACGAGAAAACTGCTTAAATATTTCAAAATTATGAAAAAATCTTCTAATTAAAACCGGAATTGAACAGGGAAAATTATGTTTAGTTTCTGAGATACTAGATGACTTATCTGTAAACATTAGTCTGCGATATTATTGGTTTTAAGATTGACGTGTATGGTTCTATTACGCCTTTTGAAGCCAAGACATAACTTGAATTTCTCGACATTGTCTTTTAATTAATACTGTTGTATGTTCTGTGCGTTTTATACTATCTGTAAATTGGCGTACGATGATAATAAAAACAACAATTACTATAGTGACTGTTTAACATGTCAGAAATAATTATACACATCTAATGTTACCTGACCTAACGACTAGATTTACGAGTCATTTTGTTTTTAATCAATACACTAGAAATTTTAATAATGACTGAATGAAATTACTATTTTTTATACTATTCTAAGAAACTTTGCAAAATCCTTTTTGATCTTGGTCGGCTACTTAAATAATACAGTTACATCATATTTACCGCAAGGCTAAGGTGAACGAATGGGGAACTCATTATAACGGAACTCTAATAGGTGTTAAGTGTCCTACGTATCTCCGCATTGCTCGTCAAAGTGGACATCTTGAATCGTCATAATGATAAAAATTTACCCTTTTTACTCATAGGTTTTAGCAACAAAAACTTGATATTTACATCTTAGTTAGTATCTTTGTTCAATATTTGCACCAGGTGGTCCTGCGTGGTTGAATTGCATGTCAGTTATTTATGAAAGGAATAAATGATACGTATAAAATATTAGATGGGGATTCTATGTCACAATGCAAATAAGTGTTCAAAAAAAATTCTATTTTTTATTGAAATCCAGAGTATAAATACGCATACAATCAACTCTTAATTGATATATCGATTCTGTTAGGTACCCTATGACACGTATGACACGCTTTTATTAGCGGCCACACAAATGATTTTAATATTTCCTATTTTTAAAAGATTCTTTTATATGAAACAAAAACACCATTAGTTGCTACCTTTCTAAAGGATGGAAAATTGTTGAGAACTGATTTCTACTGAAGGCGAGAAATGGAATTTTCCTTAGAGAAATAATATGTAAGCTTATTACGAGTTTCTCTGGTCTCTAAATAACAAAGCATAGTCCTTTCAGTGACGAACGATGACCACCAACTAATATCATCTCTGATTGCGATCAGTTGGCCTTAAACATGAGTTAAAGCAGCGTACTGTTCTAAATGGCGGCAGCAATGTTAGGTGTGGCATTTCTGCTATGCCACAGATGGGGTGGTCCATTGCATGGATTCCTATTTCACTGATCCTACATTCAGGAGTAGTCTTCCCTGCCACAATCCCCCAACACAGAGAGCGAAATCAATTACGTCAACGAAGTACTTTGTGGCAGTTATTGATCAGTTAAGTAATATAATCTATGAAACAAAAAGCAGGAAATTCCTCACATCTTTCTGTGAATAAAGAATAAAATATTTCGAGAGACTTTCGGGTGCGTCGACATCATACTCATTACTGAAAATGTTCTAACTTCCTATCTTTTTCACTTCTGAAGAGTCGATTGTCACTGAGTTTAATGAGTACGTTTCAAACGATGTTGAATGTAGTCATCCAACTAGCCCTCTGTAACATTACACCGAACGTCGTGAGTGAACGGTTAACGTTCTGGCCTCGCATTCGGGAAGCCCAGGGTTCGAATCGCCGTCTGGGCATCCAGATTTGGGTTTTCCATGGTGTCTCCAAATCACTCCAGGTGAATACCGCTATGCTAAATCATAGGGGTATGGTCGAATTCCTTCCCGTTCCTTGACCCCAGTCCTTTCCCGCCTCTAATGACCTCGACGTCGACGAGGCGTAAAGCCATAAGCAAAAAAAAAAAAAAATCACTGGTGCATCTCGTCACTCTAAATTTGTTTCAAGCCCACGAGAATCCAATCCAGAACGATTAAATTCCTCATCGATGAAATTAAAAGCCAGGCAACATCCACCACAAAACGCGGGGTTTTATTTCGATTCCTTGCAGCTGTGTACTAGTCTATATTGGAGAGACTGACCATACAGCAGATTAGAAGCTGGGAGTATATATAGGTCCCCACATTTTTTTATTTTTTTTTTGCTTCTACACCTAAAATTTTTTTTTCCATTCGATCAATGGGCATGTGTCTAGCCCCATAACAGAAGAGCACCACTTTAGTGCTTTGAGCTTTATTGGCTGTCCGTACATATTCGGTTTTCACATCTTCCCGCGGCTCGGATTCCAAGTGTACATCCCCGTGTATCTGGTAGGATTATCAGGTGAGATTAGGCGGCTAACATAGTGACCCTCTTGACTGAGACAACACGACATAATGATAATCTTCACTAGGTACGAATTTTTCTAGCCTGCAGAATACACCCACAGTCCGAGTTTTAAATACGAAAACCAAATCTTGAACGTTCATGGATGTCACAATGGATGACTCTAATTGAACTGGGATTTTCACACTGAACGAAAGTGATAATCATATACCCTTAGGATAGACATAGCGGCTGGAAGATATTTCGTTAAGTTGACTACTGTTATACCTGCTAATTTCAAGGAAATCAGTATGATATGATAGACATCGTAGAAAATAAATGGAATCAATACAGATAAATTCAAAATAGGAAAATCTAAGTGTAATGTTATCCGGAAAAAAGGAGAGTGGAACGTTTTTCGCCGATATTTGTCACATACAAACTCGCAAACACGCATAAACACAAATAATTACGTTTGTGGTCTCAGGAAATGTTTTATCAAACTTCATTTATGCAGCGGATCTGTGAATTGAAATATTGCTAATTGAGTATACAGAAGCCATTTCACAGTGGCTGTATTCCACATTTGGCTGCAAATCACGTTTCCAGTTGGGAGCAGTAGATGGTTACATTATTAAATGCCTCTGATAGAAACGACAGGATATAATTTCCCTTGTGAATTAGGTTATGTTGCCATCAGATCAAATCGCTAATGATATCTGCAGTAAACCAGAGCTTTTAGTACCATAATAATAACCCCCACCCCTAACACCACCCCTACGACTAAACTCAAGTCTCAACTTGGAGGGTTATACCGCTATTCGCATTGTTAATGCCGCAGATACTGCATTTTTCGTACTGGTAAATACATTTCATATTGCAACACACGGCATTAAAAACGGCTTTAGGGAACATAAAAACGAGTCGGAATGGTGAAATGAATGTCGAACTGGTCGCAGCGAATATCGAGAGAATATAAATAAAAAACTTAAATATATACAAAGAAGAATCAGCTTATTAGGTACACATATAATCGTAATCAACCTTTAGTTTTTTATAAGGTAAGGAAAGATTTGCTTGTTGAAGACTTGAAATGTAAATATCTTGGAATTACATTTGATAACAACCTTGACTGGGCAGGACACATTGGACAGGTAGTAGGAAAAATTCTGCACTCGTTGGAGAGAGTGATGAGGGGATGCACGAGAGAAGTAAAAGAGTTTGGTTACAAAACTTTGGTCAGACCATTACTTGAATGTAGTGGTGTAGTATGGGACACACATTTTGAGTATCAAATACAGGAGTTGAAGATGGTGCAAAAAAGGGCTGCTAGATTTTTTCTGGAAATTATCGCATAATGCAATCAGTAACAGATATGATAAAAGAGCTGGAATGGGATTCATTGGAAGACAGGAGGAGGGTGAAGAGGGTCATTGGAGTGTACAAGGCGTATATTGGTGATAAGCAATGGAAAGATATAGCTCTACGAATTAAAAGTAATGCATGGAAGGGAAAACATGGCCATGACCACAAGCTGGCACTCGATTTCTGGCACAAGAATGTAGAAAAATTCTCTTTTTTAGGTAAGGGTGTCAGGGATTGGAATAAGTTACCAAAAGAAATGATAAATAATTTACCAAAAACGTTGAAATAATTTAAAGTTGAAATTTGTAGAGGGCAAATGTAGATGGGTGCATGAAAGGGGGAAAGGTGTGTAGCCGGATTGCCACCGGAGCGCGCGCTCCATTGCAATTAAATTAAATTTATAAAGAAATTTCAATCCGAGGTATTTAGTAAACAATACCTCAACTACTATAAGATGGTGTCAGCAGAACTCAAGTTATCGACAGTAAAATATTAAACAAGATAATAAACAGCAGCAGTGGTTTGCTCCGTCTTGTGGGACGTCCACGGGTTTCGGTGATGAATAATTTAGTAGCATTTTTGTGTTTCTGCAAAGGCCGCACAATTATTGACAAGTAGGGACGTGGGCTGAATGATGTGGATGTGCGCGGATTAGAATCTTTAAACCATTTCCCACCGAAGTCCGATCATCTTCATTTTTTATTTTTTTTTTTTTGGGGGGGGGGGGGGGGGGGGCTTTCGGCAGCTGAGGCCATACAGCCAGCTCAATGTAATTGTAATTGCTTTAAGTGTGTAAGTCGTCATCCAGTACTTATATATTGTATCTTCTAAGTATGGACGCCACAGGACGGACAGGACATTCACACAGACACACAACACTTAACATCCATGCCCGCGGCCGGATTCGAACCGGCGACCTTCGGCACGCAGAGCTAGCACTCTACGCTACCGAGGCCGGCGATCATCTTCATAAATGGTAAGAATTGCTCAGGTCAAATCGGCCCTAACAGAAATCGCAAAATCACCTCTTAATCCACTCTCTGCGATGGCCTGCTGAGCGATCACGCCCGGGCCTGGTATTAGCGAGCACGCGAGTTCGAATCCCTTTACGGTCACATATGCTGCGGTTATCCGTGGTTTCCCAAAATCATGCCAGGAGGATGCCGGAAATGTTTCTTGAAAACGCGATTTAATGACATCGACGTCGACGACGCGTAAAGCTATAAACAAAAAACGGCATTAAAGAGCACAATTCCGCATCCACTTCTTCTGTTCTTCACTTAATATTATTTTAACTGCGATAGATCTTATTTTCATGTGGAAATTTCCCTGCACACTTACATTCTCATTCTGTGGTTTTTTATCTTACCTGCACAGTAATAGATTCCAACCCCCTTACGCCTTATGTTATACAAACGAGTGCATCGGAAATTACGCGTAAATATACTAGTTGCTGTAGTTAATTGTTCTCTTCTTGCATTGACGTAGTGTGCAGTTTCTAAGGTAGATGGAAGGCTCCATCCTAGAGTTCGGCCAAGAGGACAGTGGAAAATCATCTAGAAACCGAATAAAATGTACACTAGGTCCGTAGTTGCTCCTTGTACCTGGTATTTCACCGCTTTAACACTCTCGTCCATATTGGCAGGTACAACTCTTCATTAGTTTCTCCAGAGTACATGGTTCCCACTAAGTGTGATCACCAGGATACTGAAACACGGACACGACATTCACAGACACAACACTTAAACACCCGTGCCCGGAGTCGGACTCGAACCGGCGACCATCGGTACGTGTAGTTAGTACTCTAGCCCCTACGCTGCCGAGGCCGGCTATCAGTAAGTTAACGTGCTGCTCTATAGTGAGCACACGGCTACGCTCAAATTGCCCACTACATCTGCTAGCGATAATACTTTAATTCCCGCCAAGGAGGCCGCGTGCGTTAAAGTAGCACCACAACGGCTCGGGGAGGTTCAACGGGAAAACTTACTCGCAGGCGGATGCCGAATTCTGCCTAATAAATTGCACATTTCACGAACAAAAAACCTTACTATCAGACAGAACACATGTTGCACCTTTCAGAGACAGATTGCTCCTCCACACCGACCGTGGTGGGTGAGGTAGCATTCGGGAGGACGCCGCGCCGGTTCGAATCCCCGTCCGGCCATCCAGATTTGGGGTTTTCATGGTTGCCCCAAGTCAATACCTCCTTCAAAAATCCATGGTCGAATTCCGTCACGTCCTTTGCCCCCAGTCCTTTCCCGCCTCTAATGACTACGACGTCGACGAGGCGTAAAGCCAAAAAAGAAAGCAAATCGCATAACATTGCTTTAAAGCGGGGGTACCATAATTACTAAAGACAATACTTAAAATAAACTTAATAATCTGAAACAGGAAGTACAGTTTTCCAATGAAGTTTTAAAATTCAGCAAGTTTCTCCAAAAATAATGTTACGTTCCTGACGCATTTAAAATTCTTTAAACGTATCAATTCTGTTTACATAAAATTTAGCCAGTTGGATCAGCTATCGATTTATCGGGGCTTAATCTTTTTGTATTTATAAAACGAAAAACGTGTATATTGGTTCCAGAAAAACTCAAAAAGTACTGCGCAGATTTCGATGGGGTTTTCACCGTTTTAAAGCCTAGAATCTCAACTGAATTGTTTGGTATATCTTATCCTTCGACGTAACATAACGCGGGAGCAGTAAGTAAAACCTGAACGTATTTCATCAAACACTAAGATGAAATACCAACTAGATGTATACGTCATAATTCGTAAAATAATAATAATAATAGCCATATTATCGCTTGTAACGTTTCCTTTCTTAAATTTTCGTTTTAGTCTCTACACACCATAGATGGCCGTATGGAATGCGAACAAAAAACTACATAAAGTGGTGGAAAATACGTAAATTGATTTTAATAATATAATGGAAAAAACCTTCGAGAGCTTCTTTGCTTGTTGAAGCTACTAAATAAAATGGAGCGACTGACATAAAATTTGATTCACAAGTGCAGAAATCTTATGAACTTCAATATTTACTGTGTGGAAAAATCAACCTAGATCATACCGAGCCACGCCAGAAACTCTGCTAGTTAATAATAAAATGCAGCGCCTACTAAATCCGTTGAGGATTGCTGTCTTATGCAATAAACGTTCTGAACAGAGATTAACCTTGTAATTTCGACGTTATAATACTCTATTCTTTTTCGTTCTAGGAATTTCTCGTTACATATTTTGACTAATTACGCTAATAATTTTCCATAGATGGCAGTATTGCTGACTACTTCGTTTAATTCCATGAAACCTGACGAAATATTTATTTGTTCGAAAATGCCTGATAAAATCACTTAACATTTAAAATTGCTAACATTTGGCCGTAAACCTGAATATTGTAGAGACAGAATTTTGTTTCTAGTTTTATGTGTGGCTTATTTTATTTTATTTAATGGTTGTAGCCGTTAACTGTAATATCAAGAGTACAACTGAGTATTATGTTCTACCTTTAGCTTGTACGGCATAGTTGTGTATTGCTTTTATCGCCTTCTTATTTGGTGTAGATAAGTTCTGCATTAGGTGTGTTAGCCATTTAATAGTAAGTCCCTCTTCTACCAGATCCTTCCCCTGACGGCGGTAGTTGGCACTACCACCGCTTGGGGCGCTGCGGGGGAAGTCTTCTCCTCGGCTTGTCAACATGTTACTCTCGCCGGCCAGATTTCCAATGGAGCGTGCGAGGAATGTAATTGGACGGGAGCCTCTGGCACGGCGATCATTATCAGTCTCAGTGTAGAGAACATCAGCAGACAGGGCGACATCGCCAACTCCTGTAGACAGATTCCCCTAAGTGCCGACGCACAACCCTCGGACTGGCGAGAACTACAGACAACTTACGGGTCAGATACGCCACGCATACTTATTTAATGAGCGGCGTAATAAGTGAGATGGTAGAGAGTCTGCCTATGGCTCGTATGGCAGGAGTTCGATCCCAAATGAAACTGAAAACTTTTCGTCGAAACTCCCTAGGCTCAAACAGTCTACTATCCAGTGAGTAAATGAGTTTAAGTCAGCTGATGGTACTGACTACCCTCCCCCCCTCCCCACCCTCCTTATCTGTACTCCTGGTATCGAAGGACATACACTCCTGGAAATTGAAATAAGAACACATTGACGCCGGTGTGTAAGACCCACCATACTTGCTCCGGACACTACGAGAGGGCTGTACAAGCAATGATCAAACGTACGGCACAGCGGACACACCACGAACAGCAGTGTTGGCCGTCGAAGGGCGCTAGCTGCGCAGCGGTTGGGCACCGCCGCAGTCAGTGTTAGCCAGTTTCCCGTGGCATACGGAGCTCCACCTCAGCCTTTAACACTGGTAGCATGCCGCGACAGCGTGTACGTGAACCGTATGTGCAGTTGACGGACTTTGAGCGAGGGCGTATAGTGGGCATGCGGGAGGCCGAGTGGACGTACCGCCGAATTGCTCAACATGTGGGGCGCGAGGTCTCCACAGTACATCGATATTGTCGCCAGTGGTCGGCGGAAGGTGCACGTGCCCGTCGACCTGGGTCCGGACAGCAGCGACGCACGGACGCACGCCAAGACCGTCGCATCCTACGCAGTGCCGTAGGGGACCGCACCGCCACTTCCCGGCAAATTAGGGACACTGTTGATCCTGGGGTATCAGAGAGGACCATTCGCAACCGTCTCCATGAAGCTGGGCTACGGTCCCGCGCACCGTTAGGTCGTCTTCCGCTCACGCCCCAACATCGTGCAGCCCGCCTCCAGTGGTGTCGCGACAGGCGTGTATGGAGGGACGAATGGAGACGTGTCGTCTTCAGTGATGAGAGTCACTTCTGCCTTGGTACCAATGATGGTCGTATGCGTGTTTGGCGCCGTGCAGGTGAGCGCCACAATCAGGACTGCATACGACTGAGGCACATAGGGCCAACACCCGGCATCATGGTCTGGGGAGCGATCTCCTACACTGGCCGAACACCTCTGGTGATCGTCGAGGGGACACTGAACAGTGCACGGTACATTCAAACCGTCATCGAACCCATCGTTCTACCATTCCTAGACCGGCAAGGGAACATGCTGTTCCAACAGGACAATGCACGTCCACGTGTATCCCGTGCCACCCAACGTGCTCTAGAAGGTGTAAGTCAACTACCCTGGCCAGCGAGATCTCCGGATCTGTCCCCCATTGAGCATGTTTGGGATTGGATGAAACGTCGTCTCACGCAGTCTGCACGTCCAGCACGAACGCTGGTCCAGCTGAGGCGCCAGGTGGAAATGGCTTGGCATGCCGTTCCACAGGACGACATCCAGCACCTCTACGATCGTCTCCATGGGAGAATTGCAGCCTGCATTGCTGCGAAAGGAGGATGTACACGGCACTAGTGCCGACATTGTGCATGCTCTGTTGCCTGTGTCTATGTGCCTATGGTTCTGTCTGTGTGATCATGTATTGTATCTGACCCCAGGAATGTGTATATAAAGTTTCCCATTCCTGGGACAATGAATTCACGGTGTTCTTATTTTAATTTCCAGGAGTGTAGATGGACTAACGTAGCTGTAACTCTATGTATCCCAGCGCATCATCATCCGATCCTAAGCCTTCCACTTTTCACTACCGCATAGAATATGGACCTACACCTATGATGAATATGAAGGTACTCATCAAATGATGTCACTCTCATTGTCACTGTTATCTTGGCTGTACGGGTCGAACCTATGATGTCACTAACCCTTTTTTACAATTACCGATTTGTCTCTTGTAGTTGGACTTAAGTTCTTCTACCAACTGTATAACATCACATAAAATTCTGTTGTTGAAAGATCTAAGACGAAAGCTCGAATAACAATCTCATTTATAAGCGTTAACACAATTCGAATTTAATAATTTTTACATTAATGTCCGTATTCTTGACTTTTCTCACGTATAGTATTAGTTTGCATAACATCGCAGTACATATAATGTCTTTTTGTTGAACAATGCTACAAAATCTCTGATTCTACCTCCAGCTATGATTTCTGCCGCACGTTAACCAAAGATAAAACAGCTTCCCCATTCAAAGAAAATATACATAAAAACGTTTAGTTCAAACTTCTTCAAACAATTCTCCAACAAACCGCGTCAATTTTTTTGAAACGTCAAGTTTCAGTCATCATTCTGTGGCTTTTATCAGAGGATTGGCTTACCTGGGATAGGCGGTAACGAACACAGTCATGGCAGTCCTCTGATGAATGTCGCAGAATGATGGCTGAAACGTTAGGTTTAATAAACTTGACGCGAATTTACCCGGAAACCAAGAAGAAACAGGAAGGTATTCGCTGGTGACGAAATGACAGTAATTTATTTGTAAGTGTTTCATTGGCGGTGTTACATTAAACTCTTGAGTCAATTTTTTTAAACCTAACTTTTCAGCCATCACTCTGTGGCTTTCACCGGAGGACTACGTTGCCTGGGTTCACTGTCACTTGTACCAGGCATGACAATGCTCTGATGTACGTCTTAGAATGATGGCGCTGAAACGTTAGGTTCAATAAACTTGACCCGGAAACCAAGAAAAAGCATGAAAGTATTCGCTGGTGACGATATGACAGTAATTACTTTGTAAATGTTTCGTCGACGATGTTACCTTTAGCTTTTCCCTCTTTTTTTTTACGGCAGTTAAGTAACAGATAACTGATATGTGTACTGAAAGATGGAAAAAATCGTGGTCTGCAATGATTATTAGGAAATGTAAAGATTAGTTTGCCAGTGTCAATTTATGTTCATGTTAATCCTAAAATTGACAATACTAGTTTCTCGATTGTAATGAAATACTTGTTTCTCAATTAAGTTACTTCACAGTCTATACAATCCCCCTTCTTACACACAGAAAATAAAATAAGTACATTCGCTTCCAGCGAGTATGTAGTAGTACCACACCGTTTATAATTATTTTCGGTGTCGACTGCTGATGCTGATGCCAGTTGAAGTCATTGTCTTCCTGCTCTGCTTGTGGAATGTTAAAGCTTCAAAGGGAAGCCCGGCTGCATCCCAGCGTTCGCTTTGACGGTCCGGAAACCGAATCAGCGAGCCTCTGTTGAAGTGCATTGTGGTATCCGGCCCCGGCGGCGTAGCGGCTAGCGTGCTGCCGGCCTATTGAACAGTCAGTTAATTGTTGTGTTCGTCTTACTAAGATTGATTTGAAATAAGTATGTAAATTTCGAAGAATAATGAGACAAAAAATACAAAATAATCCCTACAATATAAGTTTTTATTAAAGAAAAAATTCAGTTTGGTCGAGTTTTCTTCACTGTACAAAAAATTCTATCTGTAGAGATCCGTGATAAGCTTCAGGTGTAAGTCCTAGAGGAAAAGAACTGGCCATCCTACCTCTGAGACAATGGCTTAGAATGCTTCCTTCGAGAAGATCCAACCAATCTTCGGGTTTTAGAATAAGTTAGTTTTTATTTGTAGAATAAAGTTACGTTAACAGCTTGTATTTTCTCGTATTTTAGAATTAATATCTGTCCAGGAAATTTATCTTTTACCCTCTACGACAGTTTTCTTAAAATTTTGAAAACAATTTTTTTAACACACCCAACAATCATAATCATTTCGTCTAGTTAATTATGTGTATTTGTAAATGATTGTACAGCTGTATTTAAATTGGTTTGTGTTTGAAAGGATTCCGCCAGCCGTAGTGTTTGGGGTATAGAATAAGCTAGTATCGATAGTTAGTGTTAAGCTCTTTGGTGGTATCGATTGTAAACAGCTGAGCGCAGAGAGTGATGCGCGTCGATTGTGGTTAGGCACGTATGAGGGACGGAGACTACGTATTGTGGAGTTTAAAAATTTATAATTTGTGTTTGTAGTTATTTCAAGAAGGGCTATATGAATGTCTAAGTATTGATTTACTAACAAATTCACTACAAAATAAATCGAGTGTTTTTTGAATAGTGATTATCATTTCGTCATAACAGTAGTTCCCATCATTTTTGGTTGAGTTGAATTAATTAACAGCATTGGAACTGCAAGGTTAAATGAGCTCGAATGTTTTCGAGATGAGACGAGGTTACTCATCCAAAACACGCTGCCTTTTTCAGTACTGTGGAAATGTTGTTAACCCATCTGTTTCTTGTGGAGCTGTCACGTTGATTATAGTCCAGTAATTATAGGCAGCTAATTATCCACTGTAAATAAGGAAAGCTCAATACACCTCGTACATACCATTGAATAAGGTTTATGGAGGAAATAAAGTAACGTATTAATTTCGTTAGATTCATTCTACTTTAATATTGTTTAGGCTATTTACATCCGAATGTTTTGTTCCTGTATAGGTATTTTAGCTGAGTTAAAACTATTTTTTTTAAATCTCCTCTACAGCCACTGAATCAAACTTTCAAGTATACAGGGCGATTCACAAATAAATGCAAATATTTTAATGTTATTATACAAGCAAAACTAAAGAAAAACATTCATGTAATCATAGGTCCGCAAATGTTTAGTTACGGAGTTACGGCTAATAAAAGATTTTGCCTGAAATTTAGCAACCTCGCTAATAAGAAGCCATCGCAAAACTGTACGAGGTTACAGTAAAGCACAATTTTCATTTATTTTGTTATTCTTGACCTGGTGAATGTAATAAAACAACCCAAACGTGTATCTGCAGTAGTTTTCCAATTATTTCAGAGAAGCAAAGAAATAATTTGGGAAAATTTGTAATTTATTAACAACTTGGCCCGTTTTTTTTTTTAATTCCAGACAATTGCACAAATTTTTCAACAGAAGTTGTAGAGAATTTAATTTTGGAAAATGATGGTAATAAAATTAAGTAAAACCGTATGAATGTGTCAGATAATCTGCTTTTATTAATACCATAGCTCAGTGTTGAGGAAGTTGTACAGTGTACATACAATTTCACAATACATTCACAGTAAATGTTCAAAAATGTTTCCACCGAGTTCAATACATTTAGCTGCACGTGTATGAATAGATTTTGTTTCTCGTTTCAGTTTGACAGGGTTGTTCGTAATTTCGTCTATTGCATTCATAATACGAGCAAGTAATGCCTCACGTGTGTTGACTTTGTCGTTATAAACTATGTCTTTCATCCATCCCTGTACTCAAAAATTAGCGAGGTTTCTAATTTTCAGGCAAAATCTTTTATCAGCCGTAACTCCGTAGCTAAACATTTGCGGACCTATGTTTATGATGAACGTTTTTCTTTAGTTTTACTTGTAGAATAATCATATTAAAATATTTGCATATCTTCTTGAATCACACTGTATATCAGCACAACCACTTAGAGATTGGTGATGTATTTATCTATACGTCATTCCTCCTCCCCCCCCCCCCCCTGAAAATGCAGAGAGAGAAAAAACTAAAAACTGTCACACCGAAGGCTGGTGCCTCTTTCTACTGCGTCGACGGCGTCTCTAAGGAGCCGTAATCCCAACACTATGTGACGCACACACTGACAGTCGAAGTGTGACAGTGAAATCCTCACCACGTGAGACACGTCCACAGAGATCAATAAGCTACGACTCGACACTGCTGTGCGGGACTCAGACAGCGACCATCTCAGCCCCTGAGAGTTATGCACGCCAGCGTAACAGGAGCCCTCCCTCCGAGTGCAGCTGAGATTGAGCAGTGGAATGGCTCAGATTTCATCACCCGGACACGAGTCGTAACTGCTTAATCCGCGCCAGATCTAACCAGACAACTGTCACTGATATAACAAAAAAAATCAGCAAACAAAAGAGGAAGAAAATAGTCAGATTCTCGAAGACAGAAATATCTGAATAGGAAAAACATTTAGGAAAATAATAGCACCCATAGCCACAACCAGAAATAGAAAAATATTCTCTTGTGTTCATCCTTTAAACCAGGGGTGGCGAAACCGCGGCCCGTCAAGAACATTTTTCCGTCCCGCGAGATTAATCACACTTTTACAAAATATGTTTATTTTATAATGGCCAAGGTAGTAAAAACCAATATATTAAAAAATAAATTATTTGTGCTTCCATGTTTTTATTTTTAGTGTTATATATTTCTTTACAATTTGCATATAGTATTCTTCTTCTTCCATCGTTCTGTCCAGCTTAGGAACTTATCTGTTCTCAAAATCTATTCAATCTTTCGCTGTGCTCTTTCTTACGTTCTTCCGTCCAAGTGTTCCTTCTTCTAAAATACTGGCTGTTGGCAAACTGGGGGTTACTGACAATGCTACTAAATCGGTGTCTGTCCTGTATGATATTGTCTGTTATTCCAATTTCCTGAAGATCTTTTTCGATTTCAGTTAGCAAGTTATTTTTTATTTTCATTGAAATGGCCAGGTTTATAATTCTTTTTGTCAGTCTGTTGTTACTCATTCTGATAATATGGCCATAGAATTTAATTCTTCTTTTCCTGAATTTGTCTGAAATTTTTTTCCGAATGTTGATATAGTTCGTGTGATTTCCTTTTCATCCAAATTCTACCGGTACAAACTGGGCCAAAGATTTTCCTTAAAGTTTTCCTTTCTTGCTTTTCAATATCTTTAATCAATGATCTGCCCCTAATGATCAAAGTTTTCGAATGGCGTACGATGCCTCCGGTTTGATTACAGTGTTATAGTGTCTTAACTTGGCATTTCAGTATATTGACTTTTTGTTGTATCTGTTCCAGGTGATTCTGTAGGCTTTTTGTAATTTTGTTATTCTCTCCTTGTTTTTGCTTCGCGATTTAGTTCTGCAGGTTGAATAATCTCTCCCAGATTTCTGAATTTAGTTGTGTGAGTGATATTGACAAATCACATTTAGTATTATTATTATCTATATTTACATGTAAGAATAGTAATAAACATAATAATAACTCATAATGTTTAAATTCTTCTCTCCAAAAAATATCTATAGTGTATCTAAATCAAATATGGGGATATATAATTTTGTATGCGGTCCGCGGAGTTATGATGCATTTCCAAAGTGGCCCGCAAGATCATTTGGGTTGGCCACCCCTGCTTTAAACTAATTTGCTACCACTAATTAGACTGTTCTGTGCCCTTAATATTCTGGTCGCTATTACAATTTACTTCTTTCATTATTTGTTGTTTGTACAGCACTTGTACCAGCGTCAACACGAAAATCTGTTCTTGCCCATTTCTTCCAACATTGTTTTCACCAATCTCTCGCCGCGTAGAATACTACACACATACTTCTCGAGACGGCATTGTCTTTTACTGCTCTCTGCTATATTTCTTTATTTGTTATCTTGACATTCAGTTTAATTCGGGACTGATCACTGAGACCTGGAGATGATCTGCGGACTGTGCGAATTTTCACTCGGGAGATCTTCCGGATCCTCCCAGCATCGATAGTAATTTAGTGGTGGAAACGAGTGTGGTAATGTTACAGACAGCTGTTTCCCTTCAACTGGTATCCCCCTTGAGACATTTCCTCTGTGCAATTTTGCTGTGCTGAACGATAATAAATATTACATAATAAAAAGAATATTTCACAACCGTGGATGGCAATGAAAACAGTCAGCTTAAACGAGAGAAGTTGAGATTGAACTCCGTATAAAACGATAATGTTGACTCATCCAATTGTTCTGATGGTTGATTAATGTTTACCTCCGCTCTTAGCCACAGGTTAGTGCCATATTGCAGCTAAACTTTTCATATTTTCTTCTTTTTCTTCTGAAGCGATAATTTCGTGGGAAATTTAAACTATGGTGGTTACACCTTGCCTTCCCACTGATGCAATTACCGGGACTCGAATCGGGTAACCCAGCGTCAGCCGCCGGGCGCAACAAAGTGAGCGAACGGGGCATACTGCCAAATTTTAAGACGAAAAAAAAAATTGAGGAAGATGTCTCGAGCGAAAAGTTATGAATGAACAGCGTTAACTCAAAAACACTTGTACGAAAAGGCGAAAGCAAAACAGCGCTGTTAAGCACACAGGAAGCCGTGGTGACGGTGCTAATTAGCTCGCGAGTTAACGCGCACACAAGACACTCGCACAACCAAAGATCTACTGTCAGAGAGGTTTCAGTGAATCAAAAACGAGAACATCAGATACATTTAGAGAATGATACTTAGCGCGACTAGAAACTTCTATATATTATATACTCGAGGCTTAACGTCTGCATATTTCTGTAGATAAAACGGCTTTTGAAGAAACTAGTAAAATATTATTTTAAACTTAAACTTATTTCGCAAAGAGTTCCGTAAGAATTATTAAAATAAATTTTCTATGAGCAAAGTTCTTTATATGAAAATGTAATTCGTTTTCTATTCTTCTATACAATCTTACCTTCATCTTTTATTTTCACCTTTAGAAAAGAAATTTATCTACTTCTCCTTAAATTTCCATCGTCAGATTAGTTCAAATAGGATCTTTATTTAACCCTTTATGTCCACCGCTGGTTTTTCTTAGATACCACCGCTGTAAATCAAACTACTATTAATAAATCATACCAAATCAACTCCACTTCCTTTATTATAATCTCAACATGAAACAAAAGCCTTCCACTTACCTTATTATCCTCCACTTTCAAATGACAATCAGTTATCTAATACAACTTTCATTATTCACTAAGTTTATCATTATACTAATCTTCTGCTCTCAAACTGATATTTTCCATTACAAATCCCAGCAGGATTTTTTACAGCTTTTCCATTAAGCTTTTCCAACCACACATTCTCTCATTTCATTTTCTCTTCAACTACTTTTTTTTCTTCAATTGTTCTTATTTCCAAGGATCTCGTATACCTCTCTTGACATTCCGTGACCTTAGAAACTCAATGATAGTATTTAAAATCATAATTACGAGTACTAAATAAAATTTTAAAAATAAACAAGTTCGCTAATATTTAAAAAAAATCACAAATGGTGCTGTTGTGTCCCTCACACATGTTTCAGATTTGTTAATCTGCCTCCACCTATGTAATGGGAAGGGAGTTTAGTGATAAAGTTTGGGAAGAAGCGTATTCCACCGGAGATTTGTGTATATAATTGATTTATACACAGGTAGTTACTGTAGACAGATGAGATGGATGGAATAGTGCCTGGCGTCAAATCTCGCAACAGTACAGACCCGGTGTTCCGTAGCGTAATCTGGGCAGGCTAATCTCTGACTACGAATTCGGAGAACCGGAGGATTCATCTTCGGTGCAGAACTTCCTGAAAGATCCCACAGGACCGCTCAACCTACTTCCACGTGAGGGCCTGGAGACGGGGAAGGAGTCCTTGGAAGTTACATCGGACGGAGCGTCGGATCTTAGCGCCTAATGGTTATGTACACCAGCGTAACAGGGTAACGGCAGAGTGGGAGATCAGCTCTGCTGCAGCGACGAGATAGGCCACTTGATCATCCGTACTGGAGCAGCCGCTTAAATTCCGCTCTGTCCCAACATAACCTAAAGCAGACATAATTTTGAAGAGACCAGCAGATAGGATGTAGGTTGTAAGGAGTGGCTTTAGGGCGCGTCGACAGCGAGGTCGTTAGCGATGTTGGAAGGAGTATGTTGAGATGAAGAGGTTAGGGCAAGATGGGAAGGGATGGAGGATTGCATCAAACCGATCGAGAAACTGATGACAGCAAAAAGAAATTGTCTAACCTATGGCTGGATTACCTGTTTGTTTGTTTGTTTTTTTTTTTTTTTTTTTTTTTTTTTTTTTTTTTTTTTTTTTTAACTTGCAGCTAAATAGTGCTGCAGCATGAATATGTTGCGTATGTCAGTATTTCCTTTGAATTGTAACACTCGCACTTTGTCAGTGGCGTATTTTTCATCCTTCGACATGTGAACTAGCAGCACGCTATTCACTGTGATAGTTATTCGGAGCATTATTTCTGACAATAAGAGCGCTTCACTTTTCCTAGAAAAATGGTTGGTGAAAGTAAAAAATAATAAAAAAAAAACCTTACTTCATTTTTGCAGATATCTGAAATCTATTTTAAACTATCCGCAAAAAATCTAGTGCTAAAATGCAAGACGGATTTCGAAGTTAAAAAAATTGCAACAATTATAATAGGAAATGAATAAGAATTAGTAATGACAAATAAAGAAGTTAGGCTACAAGGTGCTCCGTCACTAATAATGCTTAAGGAATAAATTTAAGATACGTATTGGGAGGAGAGAAGATGTGAATATGTGAATAAAAATTCAAGTGAAGAAAATAAATTTCATTACAATGGCTGAAAAAGCGTGCTACAAAATAGAGAAGAAATTATGGCAGAAAAATTATAATACTGAGGCCAAAGAATTTGAAAATAAATTAATCGCATCTTACTTTTTTTTTAAAAAAAAAAAAAGTGAGAATGAAAACGCATAACAACGAATGTCAATAATATAGAAGAATCTAAAGGTAAATAGCACCTCCTAGCTAAAAATTGCATTTAACATAAATCAGTACGTCATAGACCTTCAGTTGCTGTCACTTGCGAAAGGGAAATTATTACTGTAAACGTTCGTCTGGATTTTTTCGTTTCGATTGAAAAATGAAGGGGAAGGACTCAGGAAGAAGATAAATTAATGCAATTTGGCTTACAATGCAACCGTAGAACAGTTTTTATTTATTTCTTACTCTTGTTCCATAGATTCCTGCTGAGGAAGGACCTCTGGGATGTGAAACATGTCATGGTTAATATACACACATACAAGTGAATATTAATCATAGTGAAAAGTATCATGTTGTGAACAAACAAACAAAATTCAAACACTAAAATTTACAACCGAATTTTGCAAAAATCATATTAACTCGTTTTTACAGATACTTTGATGAAATAAAAGTATTTTCCATTTAGATAATTTCTCGGTAATTCCTTAAATACATATTTATTACCTGCAAACTGTTTTATACTTTCAGGAAGCTTATTAGTTGAATCTAGGTTTGAGATTCCAACCCATATTCATTTTTTGTATTGTGCGGATCCAGTTCAATTATTTTTCGAAATGGCTCTGTATTTAGTTTTATGTACGAATTCTAATTTGTGACCTTATTTTTTGCTTCCGGCTTAAGAGCTATTCGACGTCGGAGTCATTAGTGCCGAAAGAGGATTAGGAACAATTAATTAGACGCTGGTCTTTTGAAGATACCATCTCGGTATATAAGGGAACCGTGGAAAACCGAAAACGGGGTGGCCAGATACGGGATGCGAACCCGCTACTGTCCGCATGATAACCGCTCACATACCGCCTCGGTTTGTTTATTGCATTATAAACTTAATCGAATCGAAGTATTCCAGTTTATATCCTGTTTACTTGTTTATTTCTGTTCGATTTTCCTTAATACCTCAGTAAGAAAAACTCGGGTAACATTTCACCATAGCGTATACCTGCCAGACGTGAATAGCGGTTGTAAGGTTGGCAGCACCTAGCAGGGGCTTCCCGGGGTTGCTAATGGTAAGTGGAGCCTTTGAACGTTGCGGTCCGCCCTCTCTAAAGTTGCGAGTCCAAACACAAACAAGCCACATAGAACGACCGCCGTCGCACCGCATCTCGTGCTACAAACAAGCAGAGGACAACTTCCCCACCTAGGAGCTGGCCGTTCGAGGAGCTATAGCGGCGGCGCAGAATTAGGACTTAATTAATTTGACGTGACTCGAGACATTTCGAATAGCCTTGCGGAGTCGAGTATGCGAAGGGCCACATTACGACTGGCGGTTGGGTTCATGTTAGTCATTATCAGACAGACTGGATTAGGAACCTGGTCAACAATGCAGGCTGGATATTAGAAACAATCAGTTCCAGCAACAGGTACCCATTTTTAAATTCTTTTAAACATGCTTAATGTGAAAATATTCCATCCCGTTGGCTCAGGTACTTGAACACCGTGATGCTATCCTGCACTTGACACGCAGTCAGCTGATTTGAGTCCTGGTGATGGAAGAAATTTTCACTATCGAGACTCAACCGACAGGGTAGGAGAGGTGATGGCGCACAACTCCTAATCACCAACGAAATCTCTCCGCACTGCGTATGGAGTGAGGGCATACGGCAACATTGTGATTCGTCCGTCGTGTAGGAATGTTAAGTTTTGTGAATCCGCAGGTTTCCTTCGGAAGAGAATGGACCAGCACCGATTTTCGCCTTCTCCCTTCTTCATGTTTCATTGATTCACAAATCAAATAACACACTGCACTGAACATGACCGTATCACAGTCGTACGCAAAAAATATTAGCATGTTGTAACCTCCATACAATTAAAATTTATCCAATCGAAGACGATCCAGTAATTAACTTGCTCGTAACTCTGCAGGTCTTATGACGACGTGGCCCCAAATATGTCGGCTTTTTACCCAAGTAAACAGAGTAGAGGTCACTTCTTTAAATATTATAATATTCAATCGTCATAAAATAGCTCAATCAACGGGTCGCTAATTCTACAAAAAAATAATAATTAAAAATGTCCCTTTCTTTCTCTCTCTCTCTGTCCGCCACACCAGACCAAAGATTTTCTATCTTATCTTTAAGATGTACGTACACTACCCACTGTGTTTGGTAAAGTGTCGAGATTCGTAATTACATTATTACAATCAATATTTATCATAATTAAATACCCTTAACTAAATAAAATTTACAAATTAATTAATTTCGTAATTGGGGTGGTAGCCTATGTTACAATGTCCCGGCTCCAATCACCTTGACGAAGATAAAACTATGTAACCCGTGCGAACACCTCCATTACCCAAGGGAGGAAAACACTTCAGTGAAATTTCCCAAGAAAGCATCCACCAAGCCTGTGTCACCTGGTAAAGAAGATAATAAAGTTTCTGACGGGGAATCAAGTCCCTGTCTCAGCGGGGGTTTTCACAGCCCTTTGACCCAACCATCACCTCTGCCACCGCTTGCTGAGTAATGTGAAGTACACCAGAACGCTTCCGTAATTCGGATTCCACTTTAAACTGTAGGCACCCTGGGTCTAGTAGGACTACCGGCTTAAGTTAAGGCGGTTAAGACAGGGGCAGAATGCGTATCCAATAGAAACCCTGTCACCAGGTCACTACGTCCACACGGAATTATTATTATATCAAGTGTGAAAACATTTATTTATATACAGGGTGATTATAATTACAGTTTAAGTTTCAAAACGCTCTAAAAAACGAACCACTGAATAGAATAACGTCAAAATTGAACGGCTTATTATTGAAAAAGGGGGAAGGAACATGAATGCAAGATGGCTCTACTCCGCACATTGAAAATCGAGTGAAGCAGTTGTTGAGGCGGCATTTCGGAAATGCTAGAATTATCAGTCGTCATTTCCCTACAGCCTGGCCGGCTCGATCACCTGATCTTAATCCGTGTGATTTCTGGCTGTGGGGTTATCTGATGTGTTCAGTACTCCGATTGCCAACGTAGCTGAATTGAAGACACGCATTGCGCAACACATTCTGAACTTGACTCCGGTGACACTTCAATCGGATGTGGAACATGCTGTTTTCCGATTTAATCTCGTTGCACACAATAGTGGACAGCATATTAAACATGTTTTGCGCCAGTCTCGCGAAACTTAATAACCGATTGGATAGATGCTTTTTATGCGGATTTTGGCCTCAGAACAATTAAAAACCGATTGGATGGATGCTTTTTTGGTTCATGTTCTTTCCCCCTTCTTCAATAATACGCCGTTCAATTTTGACGTCATTCTAATCAGTGATTCGTTTTTTAGAGCGTTTTGAAACTTAAACTTTAATTATAATCACCCTGCAGTATAACTTTCTCTTAGGAAGCTTATCTTAGGCTTGGCGTACATCGGTACCACAGGGTGCTCCATTTGAGCAAATTACACAGAAATCCTCACTGGTAGAAGGGCAAAGCGCTAGGTTAAACCGATACCAGTTCATTATTCATAATTTAATTTCAATCAATCATTAGAAGTTACACAGCGAAAGCTAAAAGGATTAATCCACATTGATCCAGGCTGTGGATATCCACCGACTGCTCGTCCACAAGTCGAAACGAACAATGTCTCTCCTAATCTTATCCCACCTTAACATCTTCATTTTTTCCTAACACATGTTTCCGGAGGGTCGGATCGTTTCCAACAGATTGTATGACCTTGTAATGCGTCATTACGAAAACTAGATTTGCTTTGCTCAGTTATTGTTGGCCATTCGATGGCACAAAACTGACGATACGCTGGTTTCGCAGGATCGAACGGCGGAAATGTTTAAAACAGTAAGGTACAACTAACAGGTGGCCTTGCATAGAGCCTGGGTTGGTTGTATTTTTAAAATGTGCGCAAGGAGATATATTTTGTGACGACAGGATGTAAGTATTATTTTAATATTAAACGAGCCAATGAATTGTATGGTTTACAATTATTTTTTTAAATATTTTTAACTACGCAACTGTAATAGACCTTCGCCTTACTCCTATTTTATACGTAAATGTTTCCTTAGTTTCTTGATATTAAAAACAGCAACCAGTCACAGTTTGTTGATATTATATTTAAACTCTAAGTAATTTATCAAGACTTAAAAATTAGATGTAACAAATTTCGATATATGTTAATTCCAACTCTTTATATCAATCTAGATGTCATTTCAAATTTAAATTTAACAACTATCAGTCATTTGTATTCAAATACCTAGTTCATATTGCTGTGATAATTTCATAGAACTTAATATTCAATCTAATTTCATCTTTAGTATTATCAAATTCTTTGCACATAAACATCTGTGTTACATCTGTTTTACCGAGCGGGGCGGTGTAACGGTTAGCGTTCTCGCCTCGCATTCGTGAGGACGGCGGTTCGAATCCCCGTCCGGGCATCCAGATTTGGGTTTTCCATGGTTTCCCCATATCACTCCAGGCAAATGCCGGGATACTTCCTTCAAAAGGCCATGGCCGAATTCCTTCCCATTCCTTGCCCCTATCCTTCCCCCCATCCTTTCCCGTCTCTAAAGACCTCGATGTTAAAAAGAGACGTAAAGCAGTTACAAAAACAAAAAAAAACACACACACATCTGTTTATGCAAAAGCAAATTTCTAGCGTGCTCGTATGATCTTTTCAGAAACTTATATCGTTTTGCCATCAAGAAGAAGTCAATTTTAAAACATTCAACTATTTAACGTAAGTAATATAATTGAGATTACCTTTATCAAACCAAAATTAAATTACTATCATTCAATAAATGCTACTTTTTATTATTATAGGACGCACGCTTGCATTTTCCAGCTGCATATTTGATTACATTATAAATATAAATACAAAACATCTGTTGATGAACAATTTGTTCGAAACCGGTAATGGTTAATAAATATAATATCAACAAACTGTGACTGGTTGCTGTTTTTAATATCAATAAATTGGATATAACAGTCGCTGAGTTCCACTAATCCATTGTAGATAAAATATTATTTCTTTAGTTCATTTAGCACTCTTCCAATAACGTTATCTGTACTTCGACCGGTAGTTTATTCCAGTGCCTGAACTTTTAGGTGGCGATGAAAATTTCTGTAAACTGACTGACCATTCACGCTGTCCGTGTTTCTCTCTTTAATATTTATCTGTATACAGTGCCAAGTCTCACTCCCTACTCGCCGTCCGACCATCTAGATTTCCCATGAACCCGATCAGGCTAAATGCCGGATTTGTTCCTCCAGAAAGTTGTGGATGAATTTCTTCTTTTACTTCGTCCCCAAAACTTTCCCGCGTCTAATGACACCTGTTTTACTCACTTCGACCATAACTTTCACTTCCTCACATGTTTGCATGTGACGTTGACATTTCTCAAACAGTAAATAACCCTTACAGTCACCATACAGATTAAATTTATCACCATTTTGGTATTTAAGCTTTAGTATTTTATCCAGTAAGAATCATTTCGCTTAACTACATCCATTTCCGTGTTAATCTGGATTAGAAGTGTATATTTCAAGCGTGGGCTTAAAAAATATTCTGAAGGTAAAAAGTATCTGATTACTGCATAATCTAAAGAATCCATTAACATTTTCCATAAAAGAAGAAGATAATTTTTTATAGTTCGCTGTTTAAAGAGCTTGCGTTCCATGGTAGCGGTCGCTGGTTCGAGTCCAGCCAGGGCATGAGTGTTTTTAACAAAATGTTGTGTGGATAACACAAATACATTAAGCTAGTTGTATTGCTAACATGGCCATGTGCCATGTTAAAAAATATATTTAAAAAATCGTTATAGTGACGAGCTGTAGCATTGTTTGTCCATGTCGGAGTGGAACGACAACTTTGTGGGGGACACTCAGTGAAGTTTATAAAGCCAATGCGGAGTTTTTTGTTTACGATAGTCAAGTTCAGTTTTCTTCATAACGCCTAAACACAATAGTTTTCCACTCTGTCGTCCTAATAACTAACGTGTTGAGTCACTACAGAAACAATTCTCATATCTGGCTGCAGCCAACATAGTACTTAAGGATCTTCCAACAAGTGTTACAATCTTACTCCCTACAAATAACAACAAAATCGACGGCGTCATTAAGACGCTGATATACATAGTTAATGGGTCAGTATATCTGTAATATTGTTCTGTAAAGCTTCTGTGTTAAACTTGTAAACTTACCAGGCTCTGTTCGAGACCTAAGATCAAAACAAATAATAATGCTTAACGAAGCAGGGTTTAACTGGTTTCAATAGAGCGTGCGAACTAAGTAATAGAGAAGTGAATTGAATAGAGCGCGACACAAGTATGAAACTGGAGTAGAAAACGTTCAGAGCCTGCCTCGCGGAGCGTAGTTATGCGACGAATTACGGCTCCGTCTGGAAGCCAGTTGTAATATTCCTGAGCGCTGTGTGTTTAAAGCTCATTGGCAGAGCGTTTTGCTTTTCGTCGAGTGCCCTGCTGCTTTCCCAAACAGAAGTAAAGCCTCCTAGACGGCTTTTCGCTTCTCATTTGAAACTCCCTCTTTGGAGTGCTTTTCTTCCATTATCGTGCAGCCATATATCCGCCAGTGTGGCTGCCTGTGTTAAGCACTGGATCGGGATTCGAGTCCTAATTGCGGTTTTTAGTCGGTTTTTCCGCAATGACCCCAGTGTCCACCTCCTAAACTACATATTACACAAACAAAAATACACTTATCATACGGAATATAGGATACACGTTTCATAGACAGGTAGAAACAAAAACCATTTCACCTATGAGATGCTTAGGTCTCCAATAAAATGCAATTCATTTATTCACCTCAGTAGTGAAATTTTCATAACCCTAAGAGCATCATATCTGTAGCTGTACAAACTTTAATACATAACTTAAAGACGTACATGTAACACCCATTACAATATAAACATAACACAGCCGTTTTCAGAATATTCATTACCATTTTACCAGAGACAACTCATCATCTGTGACACCGTATAGCTTCATTCATATTTAATTCAGTGTCTCACAACTTCTCTGTCATCCACTCTATCTTGCCTTGATCATATTCACCCCTTTATTACTTGGATTCCATCGTTCCGTATTTCTGTCGGTATTCTATAGAGTAGTACCTTGTCTCAAATACATATTCATATTAATAATCATTATTATACATATTGTTATATTAAATTTAATACCAAGATAGGCTTAATTTATCTATCATGAAAACTAGGAATGATACACATGCAGGCAGCGTCGTTGCTGCAACGAGAAAAGAGAAAACAATACTTTAGATAGGCGCACGGTGTACAGGTAACGCCACCTTGATAAACACAAACCAGCTGTAAAATAAGATCAGGATTTCATTCGGCTGGCATAAAAATTATATTGGCAATTTCTATTAAGGATTTGCTATTTTTCTGTACATGTTGCCGCACTTTTATGTAATGCGTGCATGAGCGCACGAGCCAATAAGTAATGCACAATCGAAAAGTTCCATCGTCAAACTGAGAGTTAAGGGGTTAGCAACATTAAGCGCGTTTATTTGTTAGGCTTGAGGTATCCATTCAAAAATAATATTTTATTTTAAGTAATTTAATAGGGGCTGTTATTTAATAAAAAGTAATTTAAAATATTTCCACAGTGATTTTGTAATTTTTTTATGTTAATCGCTGTGTAATGGCCCTGCATCTATCTGTCGTTATTCACATTTTTTCTTTAGGCGCCTTCACCACTGCTCGAGTTATTTCGTAGGCAGAGCGATTATTAGTTTTCGCCCGGAAGAGACTCAGTGTGGAGGGAGTATTGCTACTAGGATCTTAGCGTTGTAGTAGGCAGTGTTTGGAGATGGATTAATTAAATGTGAGTTCACAGAAACGGCTATCCAGAAAAATAGGTGTATTTCTACAGTGAGCAATATAGTGGCGAAATAATTTTCACAGATGTTCGGCGTTACATTGTCGTCCAGATACAGCGTTCTGAAAAATAGATGCTTTTTTTTTTTGTACTGGTATGACATAACAATATCGCTATCTTTGAACCAAATCCGCTCTGCAAGACAAAAGAAGTGAAGCATCCAGGAAGGAAAGAGGAAACGAAATCAACTTCGCGGATTGAGAGGGTGTGTGATATTATTTCAATGACTACAGAAACGAGTGAAATTTACAAAGAACTTGGCAGTATGAGCCCACCTATCAGTACGACGTTGCATCTGGTCTGGTCTGGATGCATGCACTGATTCGGTTGGTAAGGATGTCACCATCTCCTGAGTCAAGATGGCCCACAATTCTTGTAACTGGTCTTTCATACCTGGATATTGGTACTGTGACGGAGTTGACGGCCAAGCTGATCCCATACTTACTCTATCGGAGACAGATCTGGGAATCTTGCTGTCCACGGGAGTACCTCAACATCACGCAGACAGCTCATATAGACACGTGCACTGTCCTGTTAAAAAATGGTACCATGACATTGTCGTATGAGAGGTAGCAGATAAGGACGCAGGATATACATGGCGTGCCTTTGTGCCGTCATAGTTCCCTCAATCACTACCAGCCGTGGCTTGAAGTCATGCCCAACGTCTCATACCCAAAGATTCCCACATAATCCAAGAACAACACTGCTGTGCATTTCCAAATCATTGGAACAATAGGACTTCTCCATGGGTCACCACCATACTCACCGATGATGGTCATCCGACGTAGTGCAGAATCGCTGAACTCAATGAGCGGCGTAAATTCTATTGAGAGATGTATTGTGTTTCTGCACTATATCGGATACACTTGGAACTCAATCAGGTAATGCGGATAATTATGGGATGCATTTGGACCACGAACACCATATGGCTTCCAGTTCATCTCCAGCACTAAGAAGATCAGAAGCTCTCCCAAAGGTCTGGAGAAACATCCAGAAGAAGCTTTATCTACTTAGACATCAAGACATTACAGAAAACACCAACATTTGGAATATAGGAAACCGTTTTGGTCACAGTGATCAACCTTACAGCGTCCTATTTCAATATCGACAAGTTGTGGGTAACTGATTGGGATAAATCATCGGTAGCCACTAAACATGTAGTTGAATATCCTTCAGTGCGGTTACAAGGATTCTATCTCCCTAGACGGTGATGGAGAATCGTTCGAACAGGACAAGGCAGATGCGGCTACTTGTTACACAAATGGGGCTGGGTCAGTTCTGCAAATTGTGACTGTGGAGCCACCTTACAGACAATCCACCACATCGTTTCTGACTATGCTCTCCGTGCCTTCAAAGCAACAACAGTGGACGTACACGATGCGTCGATCAGTGGAATCGAATGAATCAAAACACTAGATCTGGACATACAATACTGTACGAGCTTGTGATGTGCACATTTGTCAACACCTTTTGTATATATTGTTAAATATCATACCGTAAATAAATATCTCGGATGACCAAATTAGGCTGTATTCCTTCGCGTACGGAGTCTAATGACCTCAACTAGTACTTTGTGTGCAGAATGTGAGGGGACAGCTGAGCGCGTGCCCTATAGCGGTGACATTTAGCCCACTTGTTCGGGTGGTGGGCGGCTGTGAATGTGGAATCGGGCCACCGCGCAGCGCAATGCAAATGGTCGCCAGCACCGTGTCTGCCGGTCAATAGGCTGGTGCGTGTGTACCACATTAACATTCGGACATACCCCGCACGCAGACACGCAGTAAATATTACTAGCCTCACCTCATCTTTCACAGCTAGATCAGCGCATCAGGCCACTCCACGCGGCGTTACTTACAACCTACACGGAAACACCTTATATCCTTTATCATTGAATTTGAAAATATTTAAATGTTTGTTTCTAATTTATTTATTTCAGTACGGAGGTTACTTTATAGCTGGTCAAAGAATAACATTAATGATCGCTGAATGTCAAGCCAGAGATAAAACTGGGATTGTTGAACTGCTTGAAACGAAGGACCGCGTGTAATATAGAAGATTATGCAACCAGTATTATTCATAGTAAAAGTTTAGAAGAAGAACGTTAATGTGGACTATTAATATCGAAGTGAACTGGTAAATTTATGAAACTATGGCGAATGTGTACTGTGACCAATAAGTATTGTACTACATAAAACAGAAGTTTTTGAGTATTTAAGGAAAGGGAAGTAGCAACTTGTTTTGTATAAATGTGATAAATATTTGTTTCTAATTTATTTCTTTGAGTAGAGAGGTTGCTTTGTCGCTGGTCAAAGAATAACATTAATGATCGCTGGATGTCAAGCCAGAGATGAAATTGCAATTGTTGAACGGCTTGAAATGAAGGACCGCGTGTAATATAGAAAATGATACAACCAGTATAGTACTATTCATAGCAAAAGTGTAGAAGAAGAACGTTAATGTGTGCTATTAATGTATTAGGTGAACTGGTAAATTGTTGAAGCTATGAAGAATGTGTACTGTAACCAATAAGTATTGCAATATATAAAGCAGAGTTTTTGAGTATTTAAGGACAGGGAAGTATTAGTTTGTTTTGTATAAATGTGATAAATGTTTGTTTCTAATTTATTTCTTTGAGTAGAGAGGTTGCTTTGTCGCTGGTCAAAGAATAACATTAATGATCGCTGGATGTCAAGCCAGAGATGAAATTTCAATTGTTGAACGGCTTGAAATGAAGGACCGCGTGTAATATAGAAAATGATACAACCAGTGTTATTCATAGCAAAAGCGTAGAAGAAGAACGTTAATGTGTGCTATTAATGTATTAGGTGAACTGGTAAATTGTTGAAGCTATGAAGAATGTGTACTGTAACCAATAAGTATTGCAATATATAAAGCAGAAGTTTTTGAGTATTTAAGGAAAGGAAGTATCAGTTTGTTTTTATAAATGTGATAAATGTTTGTTTCTAATTTATTTCTTTGAGTAGAGAGGTTGCTTTGTCGCTGGTCAAAGAATAATATTAATGATCGCTGGATGTCAAGCCAGAGATGAAATTGCAATTGTTGAACGGCTTGAAATGAAGGACCGCGTGTAATATAGAAAATGATACAACCAGTATAGTACTATTCATAGCAAAAGCGTAGAAGAAGAACGTTAATGAGTGCTATTAATGTATTAGGTGAACTGGTAAATTGTTGAAGCTATGGAGAATGTGTACTGTAACCAATAAATATTGAAATGCATAAAGCATAAGTATTTGAGTATTTAAGGGAAGGGAAATTTCAACTTGTTTTGTATAAATGTGATTGTAATCTCACAAACCTCAGGTGCATGTGTGAGGCTCAAAGACCGAAAACGCACATTGAGCGGAAAAAAAAAAAAACAAAAAACGACCACAGCGCTTTGTGGTTTCTTGATAACGGCCACAACACGTTGTGGCTTATCAGTATCTAACTCTTTGTGTTCATTACGAATTGGTCCAGGGTCCATTTAAAATATGTATGTTTCTTCTTACCCGTCGCGTTACAAGGCTCTAAAAAAAAAGAAAAAAGTGAGTCGTCATGTGTGGAGAATGCGACCTGGACCAAAAGCGAATTTCACGTTGTGGCCGCTTTTAGCTAGCCACAACGCGTTCTGGATGCTTTTTTTTCTTTTTTTTGTAATTGTCATAACGCGAATAGCATGTTGTGGCCGTTTCAAGGAAACAGAAAGCGTTGTAGTCGTCTTTTTCGTCTAATGAGCGTTTTCGGTCTTTTAGTCTAACACAATACGGAGGAGGACGCATTATAGGTCCATTATTAAAGCTTTTTCTTAGTAGTATCAGTGTTGAAAGACATTATCCCTTAGCGCAACTCCTTATTAACCTAGAGGGAGATTGCAGCGGAATTGAGCTACCTAGCTGAGCCACTTAACTAATTCTTTCTTTTTTTTTATCTGTGTAGCATGATTCGTTATTTCGAATAAGACATGGCTGGTTTTAGTTAAGTGCTGTGTTTATCACGTATTGTCGTCGTCAAGTGATCTGTTTGACACATGTTATGCATATCCTATTTCTCATCAGTGTTTGGGTACTTTCCGCTTCGGAAATTTAGACTGGGGTGGTTCACCCTCGTATTCCCAAACGATGCTAGTAATTACGTGTTTATTGTTTTGTGTGGATGACTAAGATGTGTGCACGTTCAGTGTTGTGTGTTGTGAACGGATGAAACATAGAAGAACGGAGATCCGTTACAGACCCATTCAGACATACTCATCAGTCTTAACGTCCTCACCCAATGGGCAACCCACAATCAACTGTGTCCCATGTCCTCACTCGATAAGCACTGCGGAGAGGTTTGCGAGTTAACCCAGGAGTTTGGTGCACAATCTGTTAACTCCGACTTGTGCACCACATCATCTCCTACCCTGGTGGCCAAGTCTCGGTGAAGAAAATTCCTTCCATCGCCAGGACTCAATCCAGCTACCCCCACGCTAGCGCCGGACGCCCAAGGCAAAGAGCCTAAAGGGAGGGTATTAATATTATAGTGCTGATAAAATTGAAAATTTGGTTTTGCAAAACTTTCTAAGAAAAGCGAATCACGAATATGTCTTGTATGCAAATGTTGCATGATATTAGTACATTTCTCTCATTAGACTCTCGAAGTAATACTAATGGAAGATATTTTAGCTTTGAAATAACAATATCTGTGATAAAAAAAAGAGTTTACGTAATAAAATCCTGCTCTCACCTTCAATTTTTTGCAACTGTTTCCAATACAGTAACTTCCAAAACAGACAATGGTAGGTAATCATAATGAGTCAGGCAGGCTCGAAACAAGGAAATGAACGTCGCATTGTAATATAAAATATAATCAGACGTAAATGAAGAAGAAAGTTAATTATAAAAGTAAAAATACAAAGGATACTGACAGCAAGAACGACGCTAGAATTGCACCTATGAAGAGAGCCTTCTTGGTGGAAAAAATATTGTATGTGAACGGAGATTTTTCTGGCGTGTTATTGGAATGCGTTAATAACAAGTTTTCAACAGTAATGACGCTAAATAAGCCTGTCTGCTGACTGAGAGTCTTCAACAGAAGATACCTGATGATGATGAGAAAGAACGTCGTCGAAACGTTGTCATTTTCATGATAGTACCCGCCTACAAACCCCCAAGACTACACTGCAGAAACCTTATAATTGATCTAAGAAACATTTTAACACTGTATGTGTGGAACATAGTAAATTATAGTTGCGAAGCGTTAATTTTAGAATGTAAGAAAGAAAGAAAATTTAAGTGCTTGAAATGTGACACAATAGAAGTATGCTGAAAATTAAGTGCACAGATAAAGTACAAAATGAAAATGTTTAAGTAATGGTAAAGTGGCTGTAATAAAAGTAGAGAATTACGAGAGACATGCATCAGTTAAAAAGGGTGTGAGACAAGGTTGTAGTCTATCCCCATTAATATTCAACTTGTATGTAGAAGAAGCAATGAAGAAAGTCAAGAAAAATTTCCATGTGGCATAAGTTTTCAGGGACAAAAAATCAGTATGCTACGATTTGCTGACGACATTGTCTTATTAGCAGAGAGGGCTGAGGATATTGAGAAGTTAGTGAATGGCATGAACAAAATACTGAAGGAAGATTTTGGACTGAATATAAATCAAAGTAAAACAAAAGTGATGAAATGTAGGAGAAATGATACCAATACTAGCAGATTAAATATAAAAATAGGATCTGATGCAATAGGAGAAGTGAGTGAGTTCTGTTACTTGGGAAGCAAAATTACAACCGATGGCCGAAGCAGGAATGATGTTAAAAGCAGAATAGCACTAGCAAAAAGAGCCTTCATGAAAAAGAGAAACCTTTTAGTTTCAAATATTGATCTAGGAATTAGAAAGAACTTCTTGAAACTCTATGTGTGGAGCACAGCACTTTACGGTAGCGAAACATGGACTTTAGGAATACCGGAAAGAAAGAAACTTGAAGCATTTGAAATGTGGTGCTACAGAATGCTGAAAATTAGGTGGACAGACAAAGTAAGAAATGAAAGAGTTTTGGAAATGATGGGTGAGAAAAGAAGTTTATGGAAGAAGCTTACGGAAAGAAGAGACAGGCTGGTAGGTCATATTTTGAGACATGCTGGATTGGTTAATTTGTTAGTGGAGGGAACAGTTGAAGGTAAGAACTGTAGAGGTAGACAGAGATTAGAATATATGAAGCAGATAATTGAGGACGTGGGTTGTAACGGGTATGTAGAAATGAAGAGGTTAGCACAGGATAGGAAGGGATGGAGGATTGCATCAAACCAGTCTAAAGACTGATGACAGCAAAAAAAAAAAAAAAAAAAGGTGACGGAGAACTTCTTGGAAAAGTCTTATAGAAAGAGAAAACCCGATGGTTTATCACGTTTACAGACTCGTGCTTTGGTTAATTTGTTAGTGGATGGAACAACTGAAGGAATGAACTGTACAGGAAGACAAAGTTTGCAATACATGATGTAGTTAATAGAAGAAGTAAGTCGCGAAGGTTATGTTGAGATAGAGGTTAGATTTAAATAGGAAGGCATGGTTGAGTGAAACCAGTCGATAATCTGACGACAGGAAATAAAGCTATGGTTATATAGTAAAAGGGAAATATTGATATATTTCGCAAAGTGAATTCATGTCCCAGCAGAATTATCAGTTGGCCCATTGGAGCGAATCGATATTAATAACTCACACGGTATTATTTATATGGCAGAGTTGTTTTTTTCTGTGGTTGTGATTGTTAAATGTAACCTCTGGCTGCAGTCATATTGCGTATCGTATGGTACAGTGATTCAGTTGACCAAGCTGTTGGAAGGCACGCCCGTGACATTTTGGGCTAGTGTTGGTGGGACGGCATAATCGATATCTCGGAGTGGTCTGTGTTTACAAACATTGACTGCCACCGCGCAAACACTTGTCTCGACACAGTTCTTCCACAGATTGTTCCTTGTCCATTGTTGTATCATTAAAAAAAAAATTGCAAGTAACACGAAAGCGATGGGGGGAAAAAGGTCCTAGCAACCTCCCGTATCGATTTTGCCCTTCTTGCGTAATTTAATTTCTGCACGTAACTGTTTTACGAGCCGTTGGCGGACAAGTAGAGTAACTCTTTTTGCATACTGATCGACAAAAAGGGCTGTCCTTTTATACTTTATTCAAAGTAACATACGTTATCTGATGTAATTTACAAATTCATTTAAAGCAACGCGAGAATTTCTGTTTAGCGTACCATTCAAATCCTAATGCATTTGAAGAAAAACAATGTACATTAGTCAACTTAAACCCAAAGCTAATAAATAAGTCACACTGGAGTGAAATGTCAGTTTCCTCAAACACTCATTAATACCCGTCCGGGCATCCAGAGTTGGGTTTTCCATGGTTTCCCAAATAACTACAGGCAAATGCCGGGATGCTTCCTTCAAAAGGCCATGGCCGAATTCCTTACAATTCCTTGCCCCCCCCCCCCAATCCTTTCCTGTCTCTAAAGACCTCTCAGTTAAGAGACGTTAAGCATTTAAAAAAATAAAAAAAAAGATAACGAAACCGACTTGTTGCACTAGAATTATTTTTTGAACAATAGAATATGGCTAAATCCGGGAAAGTATGTCTATTCAAAGCCGGTATTGTATTGTCAATTTAACCACGTGCTCCACACGTGTAAGTGTGATAAAAATTTCAACTGAAGAACGCACTTATCTGAAACAAAAGGGTACAAATTTCGATACTGTTTTTCTGTTTAAGACCAGTACACAATAAGAATAAAATTTATATATTTCCGTGTGTGGCCAAATAAGTAATTTAGCTTTGGTGCTGAGCACCCTCTGCCACCCACAATTTTGTGAATTGCAGAGTATATATGTAGATGTAGATGTAGAAAATGTCGGCCGCATGAATCTTGCCCAATAAAATCTCTTACAATGTCCAATGGGTTTCTAATTGAGGTTAGATAAGACGGAGAAAGTATTAAATAACCCAGTTAATCTGGGAAATAACATTTCAAAAATCTTCTGAATATCAAAACTGATTCTCTCTTTTTCTTTCTCTTACACATATTTGTGATGAAGTAAATGCGTGATAATTTGTATACCGACCACAGACTCTAAGTGTGCCTCCATCTTGATCTAATTATGTTGACGCCTTATCTGACGTGAATAAATTTGTCAGAGACGAACTTTGCAATGCAGTGTACAAGGAGTTCTTGTTTCCCTCTTACTTAATCATTCAAGTTGCCAACAATTTGTTTCCCCCGCCATCTTTTTCTATGGTGTGCTGAGTGATTAAAGAACGAAAGCTAGGGACTTCAAATACTACTGGAGTCAACCAGGAATCCAGAGTAACCATTATTTGTTCTAATGTTGTAATGATAGAAAACCTCACTTTAATTGGATTTTATCGGAATATCTCAGAGATTACAAGGGAAAGTAATTGTCAGCTATTAAATTAATATATTTGTTTGAAATTAAATGTTACATTTATCTTGATTTTAAAATAATGAAGCAACGGAAAATACGTCACATTCCAGTGATTTTTCCACATTGAAAGTTAAGTGGACAATAAAGTATGGTAGTCAACGTTGAAATCGTTAGAGAAGGAACATGATGAGAGCCAAGGAACCAAAGTAATTAGGTCATGGTCATTTGTATGGACGATCTTGTCATTCGCCTGGAGCGATTTATATAACCTTTGAAAACCGAGCTCTGAATGGCTGGATGAGGGTTTAAATCCGAATTCTGGCGAATTTCAGAATCCAGTGTTACCACTCACCCACCAGACCTGGTAAGAATATGAAAAAAAGAACAGTTATTACCAAACGTTCTGAGCGGTCTGGTTGCTCAGTGGTTAAGGCGTCTGACTCGAGATCGAAAGGTCCCCGAATCGAATTCCTGTCTCGGCGGGGATTTTCGTCGTCACTTAACCCGACCTTCACCTCGGGCATAGCTTGCTGTGTAATGTGAAGTACACCAGAATGCTTTCGTGGATCGGATTCCACGTTAAACTGTAGGTTCCCTGTACCCGGTAGGATTACCGGATTAGGTTAAGATGGCTAAGACAGGGTTGGAATGCGCTGCCAATAGAAACCCTGTCACCAGGTCATTACTACCACACGGAATTATTACTTTACCAAACGTTTAATTTTTAGGTGTGGAAACAATGGTTAATGTAACAGACAAGGAACACGATGTTCAAGTAGTGTCCAGACATTCGCTACAAATTGTTTGTTAAAAGACATCAGCTGAGTCAAGGATGGGTAAACTTTTACCCGTCTAAAGTAATTAAAGAAAAGGATAATCAAAGGTATATAGAACAGATCTAAAGATAACTAAGTGTTCTGAAGAAAATTTCCCTTCGATTAAATCTTGCCGACGTTGAACGGCTACAGAATTTGGTGATTCTACGAAAACCGTAGCGCCGCAATTTGATGATCGATTCTTATGTAACCCGACGGGAAAAATCGAATGTGAAGAATACAATGTTTCGATATCTACGTAGCGTGGTGGTGTAACGGCTATGGTTCTGTCCTCACATTCGGGAGGATGGCGGTTCGATCCCCGTCCGGGCATCCAGATTTGGGTTTTCCATGGTTTCCCAAATCACTCCAGCAAAATGCCGGGATGCTTCCTTCAATAGGCCCTGGCCGAATTCCTTCCAATTCCTTGCCCCCCATCCTTTACCGTCTCTAAAGACCTCGCTGTTATAGAGACATTAAGTAGATTAAAAAAAAAAAAAAGTTTGGATATCTCGTTTAGTTAGTTTTAGTTGTTTTTTTTTTTGTTTTTTTTTTAAGTTTGGCTTTCGGCAACTAAGCCATTCAGCCAGCTTAATGTGTTTATGATATCTCTTCCAGTGAATTAGTTTCTCCAGTACGTTTTTAGTTCCTAAGTATGGATACCACAGGACAGACAGGACATTCACACAGACACACAACACTTAACATCCATACACGCGGCCGGATTCGAACCAGCGGCCTTCGGCACGCGGAATCTCGTTTAGTTGTCGAGATATACTTGATGTATATGCGTATACTGGATATGTTTGAAAACTGAGGTAGTTAGGTCAAATTGTGGCCTTGACCAGGGGGGGGGGGGGAACTTTTGCCAAAGCCACAAGCACTACGCATTAGTCATGCACAGTGGGTGTTTTGTTTTCCTCCTAGCGGATGTAGTTATGTTGAAATGCGGCCTAGACTAGAAGTAAAACGTCGCTGTAGGCACATGGTATATAATCTTTATATATAAAGATGAATGTATGTTGTTTGTTTGTGTTTGTTGGTGTTTGTTCTTCATACAAATCCACAGTTTTCATCCGATCTCGATGAAACTTTGCACACTTATCCTTTGCAACAAGGAGAAAAATACTGTCTACATTTGGTTGACAAATTACCTGTATAAATAACAAGTTGTCTCATAACTTCGAAATACGGCGATAGACATCACGTTGGATATGGTCGCCTCCGTACCGTGTTTCCGTGTAGTGGACTGGCAGCTTAGTGGCTAAAGCGCTTGCTTACGAACGTCGTGGTCTCCGGTTCAAATCTCCGTAGTAAATTTTAAAAATTGTTTTTCAGTGTAAGAGTCAGGCCTGGGCCGTAGGTTATTCGGATTGAATGTTAAACTGTAGATATTAGAAAGTTAGGGGTGCAATGCGAGGCAAATCGTAGGTAGTCTTGCAATTTTGTAGGTGTACACTTTTTTACGTTATAATGATCCCTCAGGTGTTGTTCGCAGTCAGTGTGTGAGTGTGAACCACAGTAATCTTTATATATAAAGATGAATGTATGTTTGTTTGTTTGTTGGTTTGTTTGTTCTTCATACAAATCCACAGTTTTCATCCGATCTCGATGAAACTTTGCACACTTATCCTTTGAAACAAGGAGAAAAATACTGTCTACATTTGGTTGAAAATTATCTGTATAAATAACAATTTGTCTCATAACTTCGAAATACGGCGATAGACACACGTTGGATATGGTCGCCTCCGTACCGTGTTTCCGTGTAGTGAACTGGCAGCTAGTGGCTAAAGCGCTTGCTTACGAACGTCGTGGTCTCCGGTTCAAATCTCCGAGGCTAAGTTTTTAAAAATTGTTTTTCATGTAAGAGTCAGGCCTGGGCCGTAGGTTATTCGGATTGAATGTTAAACTGTAGATATTAGAAAGTTAGGGGTGCAATGCGAGGCAAATCGTAGGTAGTCTTGCAATTTTGTAGGTGTACACTTTTTTACGTTATAATGATCCCTCAGGTGTTGTTCGCAGTCAGTGTGTGAGTGTGAACCACAGTAATACTAATATAAATACGGAAGTAAGTCTCTGTCTTTTTGTTACGTTTTGACGACTATATGGCTATATCGTTGTGATGGAATTTTATAAGGAAAGCTGTATGAAGGGCACAGGATATTTTTTCCAGTATGATTAACAGTTGTAGTCACGAAATTTTGAAATCTTATCGAATAGTGACAGAAATATGTTGGAAATTGATTCTCTTCAAGAGGCAGGTTCGACGGTAGAATGATATAGTGATAGCTTTCCTGTCATATTATGCCGACTCGATATTGTTTGGGACCATCCTTCGTTACCAACAACTTTTTATATTTAATTCTGGCAAAAAAAAATTTAATCCACGCGTACGAAGTCGGGTACGAGACTAGTATACGTATATTATAAGTAATAAACGTATATTCGTATTTCTTCGATTTGTCTCGTCGATTTACATAAGAAAACACCATCAACTTCTGGAGCCGTGGTTCTGGTAGAGTTGCCCAGAATATCATTGTTAAGTAGGTTTCGAATTTGCGAGTAATTGTCCTAATTTATCTCCAGATGGTGTAATTTAGTAGCGGCGGTAACATGACGGGCAGCTCTGAAGTTGGCACTCTCCATGTTTCCGCCACACGCTGGAGTGGATGAAACCGATACCGCTCCGTCAAACTCTCTCTCTCTCTCTCTCTCTGTCATTGCGCCGAGCGACTACGTTAGGTCATTAGCTTCGGTCAGTATATTCCTATTATGACTCATCACCATTACCTGCAATCGACTTTATACATCAATTTATCATTGGCATTATTGGTGTTTTTGTGTTCAAGCGGCTGCTATTTATAAATTGCATTTTTTCATTTAAGTAGCTTCTGGACAATTTCCCTTCAGCTTTTGAAAATAAGCGTTTATATACTGTTATAAATCTGTAAGAGGGCTGTGTCTGTCTATCTCTATTTCCGTATCACGATCACACAAAAATATATACAAAAAAAACTGGTTGATGCTCTCCTAGTTCGAAAACTTATGATATAGGGTAAAATTTGCGGTATATCTTATGACTCTACGGAACAAGAAATGATAATGATAATTTGTTGCTACCGAACGCATATATCTGGCATAGAACACACGGCACCTCAGATAAACATCCCAGTACGAGACACCAGCGGCGGATCCAGGATTTTGGTTTCGGAAGGGGGCCTTGGAGGGTACATTTGGTTTGGGGGGGGAGGGGGGACTTGAGTCGGGCAAAGGGTAGTCCAATCGGTAGAGCTAAAAAATTAAAATGTCAGAGATGGACCTAGATACTTTTTGGGGGGGACTTGAACCCCATGCCCCCCCCCCCTTGGATCCGCCCCTGCGAGACACACCAAAAATCTCACAGCAACGCATATAAACATTCCACCCCTGGATTCTGTTATTATTGCTTTTTTTAACAGTATAACTATAGTATTTTTTTTCTGAAACGTAGTGGCTCAACTGTGTCGCTCAGTCTTCGTATTGAGGATGACGTATTTTTTTCTTTTTTTTAAAAAAAATATATATATACATACTCGCGCTGATTGATTCACGAAAGTATTACTTTTTATTTACTAACTTGAAAACTGATTACTTAAAGACTGCGTACTTTAGTAATTTTTTCCTTCTGAGTTTTTTTTTATAATAATAATAAGAAAGAGAAAATGGCCTCCGGCCTTTGCGACCATTTAGACAATTCCAGTTTGTATTGTTCTTACTGTTGCATAAGTAATTAATTTATATTGGGAACAACACAAGACGAACAAAATTTAAGTCACTCATGCCGTACGCCGGAGTCAAACCGGAGACCCTTATAATGCAAGACCAACGTGCTAGCCCCTACTCTGCCAGTACTGGATTCTTCTGACTTTACTCCTCGTCCACGGTGAGGTCATTAGAGGCGGACAAGGAACCAGAAGGAACCATCCCGACATTCGAGAAACCATGGAAAGTAAAAATCTAAACGGACCGACAGGGATTTGAACCAAAGTCAGCCGGAATATGAGGCCGCCAGGTCGGTTGTATTTTGGGTTTAGCTTTGGGCGATGTTAAGAATAAAAGAAAAACTAGAATATTAGGGAATGAACTGTGAAGAATAATTCAGTTTCATGTGTTCGAACAGGCAGGTGACATACAAAGCTTGCGACATTAACTGCAAAGTATGTTTTTCTAAAAGCCTTGTCAAAATACAGATTAAACCAGTGTTTTCCAACGTGGGGCCCACGCCCCACAGGGGGGCAATTTGGTTTTTTTAGGGGGGCAATTTAGAAATTGACTTCATACGACTTTACCGCTTTCTCTTCGGTTTATTTAAATGCAATGCTAGATATAGGTACAAAATATAGTAAAAAAGCAAATTCTTAAAACAGTGCTGTAAATAATTATTAGGTATAGTTTCGTTTGATGTTAGCAAAATATTTTTTTAACTAAAAATTATGTATCGGGGGCAAAAAAAAATATTTAAAGTGGGACATGACACAAAAAGGTTGGGAAACACTGGATTAAACAGAAATCAATTACGAATACGTACCGGTTACGCCTGAATGTGGGCTTTTGGAATACTTTTGTGTGGTTGGTGGGAGGGCAATTTCCGTCGGCGACGAGTTGAGATGACAGCTACTTCTTTAATGCGGAAGTCTCGCCGCTGACTTCCGTTTCCGGCGCCACATCTCGGCTGTTCCTCCAAAACAAACTTCAGTGTTCGCTCAGTCTTCTTCTTCAATACCTTTGTGGAGCCGTGATTTTGGGGCCGCATTCCCTTGCCAAGCATTTTATACCTACTGTCAAGTCGTACTACGTAATAATGGGGGAAGTGAAGTGTTGCCATCTGTCCGTGAAAAGTGTAACTATGTTCAGCGTGTAAATAATATATATATTTTTTTTTTTTTGAAGGTCGCTGGTTCGAGTCCGGCCGAGGGCATGGGTGTTTAGTGTATGTGTGGTCTCTATGTCATGTCCATCGTGTTGTGTCTAGAACCACTTGGAAAAATAATACACTGTGAAGCAATGAAATACACTGGATGATTCAAAATACACTTGAGTTGGCTGTATGGCCATAAAAATAAAAAATATATTATTATTTTTTAACGGATATTGTAATTTATGAAGCGGAGATTGGGGATCATCCCGGTATTCGCCTTGTTGGATGCAGTGCAAAAAATCGCAGCCAGGACAGTCGGTTTGCATGGGCTGGGCTCATGCTCGGCTTCGTTGAACCTCCCCAGTCCCACACTGGCGGTATCCGCATTCGCCCATTGAAACTTCTAAAATACATATGGAGATTCGAATGTATTAAAATGTAGGTTTGATGTCCTCTACACATTTCTCTAAAGCTGCGTTCCCACGACGGGTGGTTTTAGAGGCCGCGCCACATTAGCCGAAGTGTATGAACCCTCGCCTGTCGGTAAACATCAAACGCCCGGGTAGCTGAAACGACGCTAGGCAACGTGGTGGGGAGGTAGGGAGGGCTAACCTGTGGCGCGCGCTGATCCGTCCATTTCGACTAATGAGGCGCGACCTGCAAAACAACGCGCCGTGGGAACACACCTTAAGTGAGAATTATTAATACACACCACAATCATCTTTCTTACGGACTTTTTTTTATTATCGCGGTTCAGTACTTGCACTTCCTCCTTCCAAAGGCTTTTCATTATTTTAAAATTCACATTTATCAGTAGGGTTAGGATCTTTATGCCCAAAGAAATAGAGAAATATGCCAGGCCAATATGACCTTAAAAATGAGTAAATTCACACTAAAATGACATAATATGACCAAACATTTAAATTTACTAAACGTGAAAACATGCTCAATTTTACATCATTTATTTTATCTAGTAATGTCGCTTTCCACGTAGCAACATAATTTACTTTCGTGCACTCGCAGCCTTGGAAATTAAATTTTAAATCGATTTGTTGAAGTCACTTTAATTTCAGATAATTTAAAGAATAGAACTCATTCATCTGTACTGAGATACCCCTCTATAAATTCCCTTACGGAACTTCGCACCTCCAGAAAAATTTTACTTTCGGCATGGTGGGAGGTCTACTCACTGACCCACTGCAGATTTATCGATGACTGAGGATATTTCATTGAGATATTGATTGATGCGGATCGACACAGGCATGCTTCTGCTGCATTGTCGAGATTACATACAAGGCGGGTGGAACATTACGTTTCGAGAGTGAAAATAATTCTTGACTGGTGAATTCTGACCACGGTGAAAATTAGTTTCTTTTTCCCCACCTGTACAGCAGAAATACAGTTCTGTGAATATTATGTTAATTTCTTCTCATGTATATCTAGTGAATTCCCGCTACTATTAAAAAACTACCAGATTCTTCCTCAAATATGAGCATAAATACTATCGAAATATGACTAAAACTAGGACAATGGTATGAATATGCATTTATATGCTATATCTTATATCTTTAAACGAGCAATTCTTGTATATATTATATATATATATTTCGGATTTCGGAAACGGCTGTGACGATTTGGATGAATTTGGTATTTAGATAATGTTTTGACTTTTAAGATTACCTGAATAGTTGTCTTCCCTACTAAAAAGCGAGTTTAAAAAATATGAACAATTTGTCACTCCGTATATCGAAAACGGCACTAGCGCCATCTCGTAGACAATTCAGGCACCAGAAAGCCTACAAATAGATTTTCTTTGATTCCAAAGAATAAGTAAACGAACAGTTCTTGTATACTGGCTGACCCGTGGAAATATTAGCACTGCAAGTTCAATTGTAAAACATTTAAAAAGAAAGATAATTAAAAATTTATCAATGGTTTTATTCAGAGGTGATAACTTTACAGAAACTTCTTTGAAATTAATATTACCGGTACCAGTTATAAAGTAATCATCGTTTACTTTTTGACTATAAATAGTGGTTGTTAGTTAGCCATTAAATACTACCACCTTAATTATAAAACATCTTTCGATTTCTGTTCAATATACAATATTTCGAGTAGAGTTTGATAATAAAGTGCATAATTAAATATTAATACATCTACAAATTCCTGAAAAGCCGCGTGCGAGTACACATACGAAAAAACGGGTTCTGATAAATAGAATCTTGCCTTTTGAATCGTCTGACCTTTTGCTTTATTGTTTACAACGAAGGTTACTTCTTATGGGAATTGTTTTATTATCATTTTGAATGCTGATCAGAAGATGTGAGATTACTGCGAGGTATGAGCATAGTTTTATTGGAGTGAATAAATATAGCACAGATGATGTTCTATTGACGTCACAACCTGATGATGAATTCTCATAGTACTCGATGAAACATATCGAAAATAAATAATAAATTTCTTGGTTTTCGTGATATAACATGTCAAAAATCAGTTATAGGTATAGTTCCTTGTGCTTTTGGCGACGTTTCTTTTGGTCCAGGCCGTATTTCAACCTAACAAAAACCACTAGGTACAAAATAAAACATTGAAAGTACATTCCACCATATAGACATAGTGATTTTGGTGGATTTTTTTCCTGGTCCAGGACGGATCTAATCCTAACCTCTTCACTTTTGAGATATAATATCCCCAGAACTAAGTGAGATATCAGAAAAATAAATTCCTTATTTTCGATTTGTCTCGACGAGTTTCATACGAATTCATCAAACTTGGCTATGGCGAAATTTGTCTTCTGGTTCAGGTCGCATTTCAACCAACCACGTCAATTTTGAGATACGATATCTCGAGAACTAAGCGAAATATTTTAAAAAATATATTTTTTACCTTCAATTTTTCTCGTCGAGTTACATAAGAATCCATCATCAAGTGTTATCGTAGAATCCTTTGAATTACCACAAATCTCGCACCATTAATTAATAACAAACTGGCATTAAAATTTCTGTTTAACATATTAATAGATTTTTTTTTTTTTTTTTTTTTTTTTTTTTGAGCAATTTGTGAGGCCGTCTCGCAAATGGATCTAGCGATTTGGATGAAATTTGACATGTAGATAAGCCTACTGATGTTAGTTAAACTTCTCTTTGTTTAACTGTGCACCTCAAAACGCCTAGGAAGCCTTCAAGCCTTATACTTTAATCAAACTTTACTCGAAATCTTGGATACTGAACAGAAATCGAAAGATACCGAGTGAAGATCGGTCACCCAGGTACTAAATTAATTTAAATTCAATCAGAAACATTGCATCGGGGAGGTAAATGCATACTTTGTACTGGATCTGCCTTTGGCACTTGTTAATTATTATGCCAACATGCCTCTTCTGAATGTTCGGAGGATTACGCTTCGAATAAACACAACCTCATTCTTATCCCCAGCCATCTCCATAGAGTGGGAGTCATGAAATAACTACTGTGCGACGCAGATAAGGAACACGAGGCAAAGTTAAACCACATATTCTTCAGATGCAGCAAATACTCCACCCAAAGCAAACATCTGCTAACTGAACTGCTATTGCTACTGTACCCCTCCCGACATCAATCGCAACCCTCCCTGCGGCGGGCCAGCCGAAGATATATACAGCTCTCATAAGCATCTTGCGCGATGCACAAACTAACGTCTAGGGGAAAATAATACATGTAAACTCACATAATACACAAAACCTTTACAGACAAAATGTCTTATGTAAAATATGTAACATGTAAAATAGGTAATATGTAAAATATGAAAGTTATGTGATATGTAAAATGTGTCAGGCAATCTCACCCTTGCCAGACCCTCTGAACATTGGCAGTGATTAACTTCGGGGTTTTTAGGCACAAAAAAATAGTTTTATGGTCTGATCAATTTCTTAAGATGGCTCTCTCTATGTTGATTTAAATCTGAAATGCATCGCACAGACTCTAAAAGTGAGAAAAAGAAAATTCAGGGACAAAAACAAAAAAAATGAATTTTGAAGGTCATTGCGCCGGACCTGGTCTGGCTGTGATATAAACGCAATTTCTATTTCATGCTAACAGTTTTCTCTGCAAAGTTTCAAGAAATTCTGTTGAGTTTGAAGCGACTTTGCAGTATTAAAGTGGAAGAGAGACGTTCTCGCTATCCTCTTTAATAAAATGCGTTACACTTCGAAACTGGACGTGACCTCGATAGATCGGCAATCCTCGGTGAGTCCGGTGATGCACGAAGTGTTAGTTGTACAGGCCGCCACCACAGCGCTGCTTGGCTAGCCACGAAATTTTAAGTAAATAACTGTATTTGATATTATTTACACTTACATTATTAAAAGGAACTTTAAATCAGAAATTAATAACTACATTTGATTTTATTTGCACTTGTATTCTTAAAAGGAAACTGCGTTGACAGTTGAAATGTAATTTCCTCTTGCGGAATTAATCACCCAAAAATACGAACGGCAGAGATAAACAGTTATAACGTGAGGCAGAGATAAAAAACTACAGTACGACATTCGTTTAAATTTATATGTTAATTTTTGTTTACTTACGATGACTAAGTTGTTTATTTGCGATGACTATATGAAGAAATTCATATAAGGAGAAAATTATCTGATCTTTACTCTGAATTCTCTGTAGGTTTCACTAGAACCAAGTCAACATAACCTAAGAATTTTTTTTCACAGAGGGTAAGCATCAGGTAAGTTTACTAAAAAACCAGAGAAAGTTTACACGAAAGGTAATGACGATATATATCAGTCAAATAAATTATAGTTATTCGTTTTTGAAAAACTACTTTACCAAGAAACTTTTTCATAACATAAAAATTTCCGTAATTTAAAACCAAATGCACTTATTAAAAAACAATCCTAGCCAAATAGTCCGACAATCTAATCAAAGAAAGTTTATTCACATCACGAAAAACACGAATTAAAAATATAATAAATTGTCACTATTCATTTTTCGTCATAGGCTATTACAGGACAACTTCTTACTACTACTACTACTACTGTTACTTTTGACGGGCGTTTAAAGGAGCCTATTTATAACACCCTCAATTTTGAAGTGAAATAAATTTTTCCTATGTGGGTGAAGCACTGAATAGTAATTCCACTGAAATGTGACGCTACAGTAACGACATCTACGCCTTAATATAAAAATACGGTTCACGTTTCTATAAATAGTAGTCCAAATGATTTAGCTCATCCTAACGATAGGGCGGTAGTGAGAAATAATAACATTGACATCTCAAAAATTATACTTTTGATGCTTATATTAAAAAAGTATTTTAATTTAATCTAACTCTTGATATGCGAGTCTTACATGGAAAAAAAAAAAATGTATGGGGTGCTGAACCGCTCCAAAAATTTTCGCTCGGGTAGCATGTAATATCGCAGGCTTTTATTTATTTTTCGTGTTTTCTACACTGCGTTTCTAGACGGAGAGTTCGTTGCGCGCGCTGTTGATTGACACCGGCGTTCGGAATTTCAGACCGTGGGACAGTTTAATTAGCCGGTCCAGGCCTACCAGTCTGTCCGCTTTAAATCGACAAATCGAGCCCTCGCGCTGGGCGGCGACTGTACCGGAACAAAGTTGGCAGCCGTGTCCGGGTATTATGAATACGGCTCCGGCAGCCAAGATTTACAGAGCGGCGGCCGGCGGATTCAATAGCAGCTGCGAACACTACCAACCCCGAGTCGCCAAAGTCCTCTCCACGCTCGCATTCACTTGCAACGGAACGAGATACCCTACACAACTCGACGTAATAGTAAAACGGTAGCACTTCCAGGTTTCCAACTATCTCTCGTCAAATTTTCTGACATTATTATTATTGGCGATTTCTCCCAATAAATTGAAGACGTTAAGCAAATGACACAATCAAGTTTTCTTTGAGTTCTTGTTGTTCTTCCAGTAGTCTTTCATTCTTTCTGAGAAAGCTTGCTTGCGTTATTCCGACCACTTTGGTCGGTATTGTTTTTGTTTTGGTTGCTCAGTTATAACTTCCCATTTGTCTACTTTGTGTCTGAAAGATGTCTCTTTCTAAGATGTCTGTTGCTCCTAATGTTTGCACTTTTAAGATCCTTCCGAGTTTCATTCAGCCAAGGTGTTGGATTTTTAAGTGAAGTTACATAATCTATTATCTTTTCTGTCAATCGATTTTCTGGTAGCCTCTTAAGGTGACCAAAGAATTTCATTCGCCTTTTCTTGATGTCAGTTTCGATGTTTGAACACTTTTCTGTTGTTTTGATTGATAGTCCGTAACCATCTTTAGTGAGCCTTGCTCCTAGACTTTATCTAATGAGTTTTCTTTCTACTTTTTTTTATTTCTTCAAGGTCATGTTTTCTATTAGGTGTTAACGTTTCACTTGCATAGAGGACTGTTGGTTTTATGACCTTGTTGAAGTGCCGAATTTTGGTTTGTCTTGACATGGATTTTTTGCTGTAGAGATTTTGCATAATCCTAATTAGTTTTTTTTTTTTTTTTTTTTTTTTTTTTTTTTTTTTTTTTTTTTTTTTTTTTTTTTGGAGGTGATTTTGTTGCGAGATTTTCTCAAGGCCTGTCGGTTCGATGAATTCTTCGAGGTATTTAAAGTATGGGACACTGTTGATTTTACCGTATCTCAAACTTGATATTTCTGCTCTTTGAACATATGAGTTCACTTTACTCGAATGAGAATTGTAACCCTACTTTTTCTGCACATTCTTTGAGTGTCTCAAGCTGTTTGATGGCAGTCTCTTCATCTTCTGCTGGTATCGCCAAATCATCCGCAAAAGCTAGGTATGGTATGTAGAGGTTGTTTTTCGGAAAGCCAAGTGGAATTGGTTTCCAAAACTTACATTTATTGAGTTCTTTCTCCTATTCTTCCATTCTTTCTTACATTATAATTCCGTATGAGCATAATGACCTGGTGCAAGAGTTTCTATTGGCTGCGAATTTCGCCCCTGTCATAGCCACCTTGACCTAACCCGGCACCGAAGGTGGTAGGTGAGTGGTTAACGCTCTGGCCTCGCATTCTGGAGGACAGTGGTTCGAATCCCGGTCCAGTCATCGAAATTTGGGTGTTCCATGGTTTCCCCAAAGCACTCCAGGTGAACGCCGGGATGCTTTCATAAAAAGGCCATGGCTGAATCCCTTTCCGTTCCTTGTTTCCAGTCCCAACACGCCTCTAATGACCTCGACGTCAACGAGGCTTAAAACCATAAGTAAAAATAATTAAAAAAAGCTAACCCGGCAATCCCTACCTGGTACAGGGAACCTACAGTTTACCGTCGAATCCGAACCACGGAAGTGTTCTGGTATACTTCACATTACACAGCAAGCTGTGCCAGAGGTGAAGGACGGGATTTAAGAACCTATGAAATTCCCCGAGGAGACAGGGATTCGAACCGGGGACATTTCCATCTCCACTCAGACGCCTTAACCACTGAGCCACCAGATCGCTCATTGTTATTATTATTATTGATTCAAGCGCTCATAACTAGTTCTCTTTCGATGCTCGCTTTCGTTCCCAGTACCTCTTGAGGCCCATGTAATAATTTTTTCTTTCTCTCTTGTGAGATGAGTTTAATTGTTTCTTTCTCGCCTGTGAGATAGGTTTCCGAGGACACTGAGACAGCTATCGGATATTAAAATAAATTGTGTGTCTGTAGACTTGGGCAGAGAGTAGGGAAATTGTTCAAATAATCTTCGATTAACTATAGCAGAGGCTAGTGATATGATAGTGTACTTACAGTTATCAGGAATACATTAGGTGTTGTGTGGGTTGTCTGGTTTAACTGTCCTAAATTGGAATATGGTAGTTTAAAAAGCTACTCCATGAAATAATAATCTACCATCGACAATACCATATTTTAATCAGCAATAGCGTATTGTTCTTGCTACTTCAACATTTGTTTGGAAGGTACTTGAAGTATTTGGGATTAATCATGTTCTTCTGATCTTCTCCAGAAATCCAATCCTAGTAATGCTTTCAATTTCTTAACATGTTTTTAGTTGATTGTCCAGGTTCCTGATCCAAATAAGACTATACTTTCCAAATATAGTTCTTTTTGTTCTATTCATAACATTCTTGCTGAACTAGAATTGAACTGAGCATCCCTATTACTTTCCAGCCATTAGTAATTATTTTATTAATTTACATGTTTGATTTCTCCTTCTATTTCTGAAATTGAACCCAAATACCTTTCTAATTTGTATTCCATCAATGTACAATTCGTCCAGATCATTAGTAAGATATTCTGTTTTTTTGACAGTTAATCTTCAATCCCCTTTTTTTTATATTGTACTGATAGCTGCTTAAATATATAATTTGCATCCGTTTTCTGCTATGACGGTTTGATCATCGGCAAATGGTAAAATTATATACTCCCTTTATGTAGATACTTTCGATGTATTATTTCTAAACCCATTTTATTATACTTTTGAGACCATGTTCTCAAACTAACATCTATATATAAATTTTAAATAGGGTTGGTGAAGTAGGACACCCTTGCAGCCGATCTTTACTTGTTTTAAATTTTTGTGACAGTGTATAACCAGCGTTTATTTGGCATCGGTTTTTTTTTTTTTTTTTTTTTTTGTATTATTAGATAAAATAAAATGTATTAGAAGACGGAAGGTGCAGTATAACTAAACATTTATCTATTATGGGAAATTATAAATAATGGAAAGGGAGCCTGCGCGGAACATATCGACTGCAGTCCTGCCAACTGCAAAACAAAAAAAATTGTGATAATAGCTGTTATAATAGCTTTTTCCGCTTGGACGTCATTGCCGATGCTAACTGTTTTACGCGCGTGGCGTTGGTGGTGGCGCGGAGGAATCCATTGCGGGTGTTTATGTCGTGTCGCTGCAGGCGACGGATTTAAAACGGCGCCACCGGGGAGAGATGCACGGCTCCCTCGCAGGCCCGCTGCGGCCGATCCATCACCGGGGGATCACCGAGCTCGAGATACCGTCCACGCAGCTAGCCTCTGTCAGCGTCTTCCACGTACTTGATATGCTCGGGGCTCTGTAGCAGGTCGACAGACGAAATATTCGAGACGTGTGCAGAATATTTATACCGGTCGCGACATAAGTCGGGGCAGTCTGGCTATTTCTTCCTCACATGCGGCAAAACTAGAAATCCGGTATGCACAAATCAAAGCGAATGCCAGGATGGTTCATTCAATAAGCCATGGCCGAATTCCTTCCCGTTCCTTGACCCTAGTAGGATTGGTACCAAACAACACTGAGTCGGCATAATATGACAGGAAAGCCATCACTATATCATTCTACCGCCGAACCTGTCTCATGAAGACAATCAATTTCTAACATATTTAAAAACAGAAAAACAAACGAAACTGCGGTGATGTGGGATAGGGGAGGATGGTTAATTAAGGGCAGCTTTATTTCAGCTTAGTCTCTTCTTCTTTCTTCAGCATGAGCATCAGATTGTTGGGTTCTAATAAGTTAAGCTGCTCGTGCCAGGTTTACGCCCGCAAGGCATATAAAAAAAAGAAGACAAAATAAACTGGTGGCATAAACTTTTAGGCAGTACAGAGAAAATCGACATCTATACTAAATAATACGATTTGTCTGTAAACGGAATTTATTAACAAATCATAAACTATCACTTTGCGGGAGAAACACAACTTGAGCAATCGACGTAACATAACAGACCAACACACGCATCCGTCTTTCTCTCACCATTTGAAAAGTTCGGTAAATTTCGTGACAACGATTTGCCACGCATTGCACCCCTAAATTTGTGATATCTGCAGTTTAACAGGCAATCCGAACAACCGACGTTCCAGGCGTGACTGATACAATAAAAAAACAATTTTTAAAAATCATTGTTTCCACGGAGATTTGAACCGGAGACCGCGGTCCCAACATCAGCAAGCAAACGCTTTAACCACTGAGCTACCAGATCGCTATGGGAGAAGATAGTACATTACACATCCTACGTGTATGTCTATCGCCATTCAGTAATTTATCAAAATTATATGACAACATCTATTATTTATGCAGAAGAAGTATGCTTGTCCATCTTAATGCCAAGTAACATCTCCTTGTCAAATTTCATCACGATTGGATTAGGCGTTTAGCCCAAGAAACGTAACAAACAGACAGACAGATAGATTTTTTTTTAACTGCTTAACTTCTCTTAACAGCTAGGTCTTTTAGAGACGGGAAAGGGTTGGGGGCAAGGAACAGGATGGAATTCGGCCATGGCCTTTTGAAAGAAACATCCCGGCATTCACATGGAGGGATTTGGGGAAACCATGGAAAACCCAAATCTGGATGCCCGGACAGGGATTCGAACCGCCGTCCTCCCGAATGAGAGGCCAGAACCAGACAGACAGAGTTACTTTCGCATTTATAGCATTAGCATAGATCAGTGTTTCCCAACGTGGGGCCCACGCCCCACAGGGGGGAAATTTGTTTTTTTTAGGGGGGCAATTTAGAAATTGACTGGTTATTTAAATGCAATGTTAGATATAGGTACAAAATATAGCAAAAAAGCAAATTCTTAAAACAGTGCTGTAAATAATTATTAGGTATAGTTTCGTTTGATGTTAGCAAAATAATTTTTTTATTAAAAATTATGTATGGGGGGCAAAAAAAAAAAATGTTAAAAGTGGGACATGACCCAAAAAAGGTTGGGAAACACTGGCATAGATTATTACTTACAGTTTCGTTGAAATCTGAGCTTTAGTTACTGCACGATGCGTACGCAGATGAAAATTCCAGTGTTTACATTTTTAGGCTTGATACTATCACTAGCATATGCTGTTTCTGAAAAATGTATACCACTAATTTTTACACTTTTTTAACGTCTCCGTAATGTTACACCTCTCGCTTTGCGAAGATCTCCAAACGAGGTCTTTATATACATTTATGGTTATATTTATGAACTGAATACAAGAATCTTTGTATTTTTCTACCTGGTGAAACAACTTTACAATTTTTTAGGTATAAAGTCAGGTGGAATGATTGACACTCAAAAAACTTCTCGTATGTACTGTACTTCCGTTCGCCGCGCACATTCGGTCAATTGTTCATTAGCGCAAATAGTATTTAAATCACAAAACGCGCTCTACGTATTTTTTTTTTTTTTTTTTTCTCGATAGCCGGATGGATATCGTGCAGAGAAATGTTTTAGAATTTCGGTACGATCCCCATTACAGATCAGTAGACATACTCTTGAACTAAATCCTGAACATTTCAGTCGCAATGCTGATATACACAGCTGTCGTTAAAGCAAAACATTTAACAGTAAATGAAATAAATGTTTATCTGCAAAAACTACACAACTTTAAGTAAAAACTGAATCAATTTCGGCTTCAGAATCAGTTTTACTGCGTCTTATAGTTTTCTTCTTGCAATCTGGAGCCTCCAAAACACTGAGAGAATAATAATGTTTGCCTCGAGATATATAATGATGGGTGTAAAAGTTATTCAGAAGTGTTTTATATGGTCCTCAAAAACGTAGAAACGAAATAGACGATTTAGAAAAAAAGTTTAAATTTGCTAAGCAACATGAGAACTAGATAATAGTTTGTGCGCAGACTTCAGCGGTCGTTGTCTTTGTTGTTTTGGTTGTCCGGGTTGAACCGCGTCAATTTATGAAAACCTAACGTTTCGGCCATCATTTTGCGGCCTTCTTCAGTAAATTTATGAAAACCCAACGTTTCACCGATCATTTTGCGGCCTTCTTCAGAGAAGAAGGCCGCAAAATAATGGCCAAAACTTTAGGTTTTCATAAATTGACGCGGTTAAACACAGACAACCAAGATAGATAATATTTTGACGCCGAATAAGTAACCTATATTCATTACTTTCTAATATTTTTATTTTAAGAATTACATGACGTACTGCTCCACATCTCTAAGCCAGACAATATATTCCATATATTTTTTAGTTCACAGACAATGTAGCCATTTTTGGTGAAGGCCCAAAATTATTTGGACAACTATCGCAGAAGTCAGGAACTGCAGATGGTGCCACACCCTATCGAGTGGAATTCTGTGATTGAGATTCTGACAGCGAAACGAAATTTACGGTGCAAATATAATTGTTCCGTCACGAAACGCGTCATGTATGAAACACACGCATAAATCCCGCGCACCGCTCGGAACCAATATTAACGAGGCGAACAATGTTGGAGCCTGCAATACAGAAACAACTAGCCACAAACCAAAACAGATTTATTCGCATTCGCCTCACAGGCATGTCTCCAGACCGGTGTGTCATTAGATGTCTTGATGCGAAGAGTTGTATGACCGGAAAAAATACAGACTACAACCGAGTAAATTCTGTCGACTCCTTAAAACCAGTATAACCTACACCGACAAGGCCAAGAAGTTATGACAGCCTGATGCAGAAATCAGGAATCTTCCCAAATGTGTTTTACTTCTTTAGATTGGCATCCATCTTGCATCAAGGATTGTATAACTAATCTAACACATTACAGCTTACATTGTGTACGGACTTTTTTTTTTTGCTGTCGTCAGTCTTTCGATGGCTTGATGCAATCCTCCATCACTTCTTATCTTGTGCTAACCTCTTCACCTCTACATATCCCTTACAACCCACGTCCTCAGTTATCTGCTTCATAATAATATTCTAACTCTGTCTTCCTCTGCAGTTCTTACCTCCGACTGTTCCCTCCACAAGTAAATTAACCAATCCAGCATGTTTCAAAATATGACCTACCAGCCTGTCTCTTCTTTCTGTAAGCTTCTTCCATAAACTTCTTTCCTCACCCATAATTTCCAAAACTGGTTCATTTCTTACTTTGTCTGTCCACTTAATTTTCAGCGTTCTACTGTAGCACCATATTTCAAAAACTTCAATTTTCCTTCTTTCCGGTATTCCTAAAGTCCATGTTTCGCTACCGTAAAGTGCTGTGATCCACACATAGAGTTTTTAAAGTTTTTTCTAATTCCTAGATCAATATTTGAAACTAAAAGATTTCTCTTTTTCATGAAGGCTCTTTTTGCTAGTGCTATTATGCTTTTAACATCATTCCTGATTCGGCCATCGGACTTTTTACAGACGTCTAATAAGAATATTATTTTGTAACATTTCAGAAGCTGTGGAATTTCAGGTACTTAAAAGGTTTTTAAAAAATATGATCAATGCATGTGAATGGAGTTCGGAAGGTCCAAGGTTCGAACCTTGGTCTCGGCTGGGATTTTCAAAGGCCCTTAACAGGACCTTCACGTCTGGCACTGCTTGTTGTGTATTGTGAATTACGCCGTAACTATTCCGTTGTTCGGATTCCTTGTTATGCTGCAGGTTCTCCTATACCCAATAGCATTACCGGGTTAGGTCAGTAAGCCATCATAATAATCTCATTGTGCGGCGAGTCGAAAACCCTGTCATTCGGCAGCCGAACATCATTCGGGATCTACCGGCCAGCAATGCGATACGGCGATTCGACGATTTTTTTAAAATTCATTATACAAATATACGTCGGTGATTTTAGTACCTGTAAATAGACTAACGGAAGAAATTCAAAGCAATAAAGGTTTGCTTTGGCTTCGGGCTTTACGGGTGGTCGCCGTCTGGGTCATTGGAGCCTGGATAGGAGGGGGATAAGGAACGGGTAGAATTTCGGTCATAACGTAATTTTTATGCTTTAAAACCGTGTAAAACCTATTAAAACCGTGTAAAACCTATTAAAACCTGTCGTGTTGTTTTTGTGTGATACCAGAACGAAGAGACACTGCCCGCTGAGGATATCCAGGTATATATACTGTACTATATAGAGAGGTTTGTGCACTGCCACTTGCTCACATGTCGTAGCTCCTCTGTATAGCGTGTTGGTGCACGCTCGGTGATCAGCTACTGAACATGGCCCGTGGTATTCAGCGCACAGATTGTTGTTGAGGTTTGCGTGGCTCGGATTCGTCACTTGTTTACCTCTGCGGCGCCTGCATAGCGGAGTTACGGCACAGTGTTCTCCAGATCCCTCCGCGTTATCGGTGCCATACACACCAGATTCGAATTCTGTTCACCTTGAACAACCTACAGTTATTATTTGTTAATATGTACTATCAACACTCGCTAACTGACTTTCACAGCTTCTGGATTCTATTAAAATTTTTTCTCATTACATACTGCAGTATTTTTAACATTCAGAACAAGTGTACAGTATGAATAAAATCTTCTGTGGTAACTAGCCGAGTTAGTCCACCGATAAAACACAACGTTACGGCGCTCACAAACTCTGCCGCCATTACCAAGTGACCTCTAGTCTTACAAGTTTACAGTGTTTTAATACAAGGGGGGATCAAATGAAAAGGTACGAAACGACACGGTGGGTACAAATGTAGACTTTATTCAAAATATACACCACAGTCCTGAGCACAACGATCCCACTGATGAACAAGCCGCAGTATTCCTTGTTCCCAGAATTCTTGTGGCCGTGACGAGACCCAGTCCTTCACAGCGTCCTTGAGTACGTCGTCCGAGTTGAAGCACTTCCCTTTTAGTTGTTTCTTCAGTGGACCAAACACATGGAAATCGCAGGGCGACATGTCCGGACTGTAGGGCGGATGGTCCAACGTCTCCCACTTGAACTTGGCCAGTTCCATGTGTGTGACTCTGGAGACGTGTGGACGCGCGTTATCATGGAGCAGAATCACACCTTCCGTGAGCAGCCCCGGTCTTTTGTTCTTGATGGACCTGCGTAGGCGTCGGAGTGTCTCACAGTACACATCCCCCACCTGTACGCCATCCTGTCTTCATACGGACTGCCGCATCTTTTGGACGCCGCTTTTGATAAGAGCCTCTGCTCTCTACTGCGCATGCGGGCGCCCGCGCATGCTCCGATCCCAGTCAGAGACTCAAATCGCATCCCGAGATGTCTCGCTACGTTCTCCCATGGCGGAATATGCAAATATTTAACTGTTACGTTTTTACGTCGTTTCGTACCTTTTCATTTGATCACCTCTTGTATTACGAACAACGTGCGAATTGTAATGAAACAACAAAATTGTTTGTAGCTACAGACGTAGCGGAAAGGAGCATCGCTGAGTATTACAAATTCCGCGAATTTTTGCGGCAAGGAAACCGGCTGGGCGAATGCTTGACAAAAGCGAAGTGGCGCTAATCTTTTATGTGGATGTGAAGGGAATTCAGAGCGGGCAGGCGACATCCGATTGTGGAAGGAGCGTGCGTCGACATAATTTTAAACGATAAGATGGCAACGCCTGCGTGTGAGATAGCCAAGAATTAGGGTACTAGAAAAAGACGGCAAGTAAAGATTCAGAGATATGGATCGAGCAGAAAAACATTGTTCCAATAAGAGCAGCTTGTAGGAGAATATTCCTAGAGTAGGGATACTGCTGTCACAAAAATTCAACAAAAAATAAAATAGCCTATAAAATTTTGTTTCTTTTTTTTCCGCAGTCAAATGGGAGATGAATGCTTCGAGACCTATCAGAGATGTAACCAAACGCCGCGATCTAACCGTCCAAGTGGTGTAACTACTGACGTCAACAAGGAATTTCTGGAAATCTATCATTGTTGCTACAGACGTAGTTCTCAGAAAAATATGGTTCCGTCATATACACTGATCAGCCAGAACATTATGACTACCTACCTACTATCAATATAAACCCGTCCAGGCGATAGCAGCGTCACCTGACGAGGAATGACTGCTAGACAGACACACGCACGGTGTATGTAGTATCAGCGAGCGTGCTACCCGTGTTTAAATTGGGGAAGGCGCGCGATCTTTCTGAGATTGACCGAGGGCAGATTCTGATGGCCCGGAGGCTCGGCACGAGCAGTTCGGAAACTGCACGACTTGTCGGGTGTTCGAGGAGTATTGTGATGAGTGTCTTTAACAAGTGGTGAAACCATGTCCAAACGTCGGGGGGTTGGGCAGCCACCCATTACAGATGTTGGACGTCGTAGGCTGGGCAGACTGGTAAAACAGGACAGGCAGCGAACTGTGGCGGAACTAACATCAGACTTTAACGTTGGGCAGAGTACAACTGTGTCTGAACACACAGTTCACAGAACATTCCTAACGATGGGCCTCCGCAGCCGACGACCCGACGACCCATGCATGTGCAATGTTAACACCACGACATCGGCAACTACGACTGAAATGGGCACGTGACCATAGTCACTGGACGTTAGCGCAGTGGCAGAGCGTTACGTGGTCAGATGAATCCCGATACTTTCTTCATCATGCCGATGGAAGACTGCGAATCCGTCGTTTTCAAGGGGAACAAATTTTTGAGACCTGTACTGCGGGACGGAGACAAGATGGCGGCGGCTCAATTATGCTCTGGGGAACATTCACGTGGGCATCAATTGGTCCAGTGGAGCTCGTGCAAAGCACCATGACGACCAATAAGTATCTTACACTGGTTTCAGACCACGTTCACCCCATCTTAACGACCATGTTTCCCAACGGCAGTGACATTTACAGCAGGATAATGCGCCATGTTACAAGGCCAGGAGTGTGATGGAGTGGTTCGAGGAATACAGTGGCGAGTTGCAATTGATGGGCTGGCCCCCCAACTCGCCAAATCTGAACCCGATCGAACACATCTGTGATGTGATTGAGCGTGGCGTCAGATCTCATGGCCCCCCTCCCCGGAATTTACGGGAATTAGGTGACTTGTGTGTGCGGCGTCTCCATTATCTCCGTATGTTCTTATTTTGTTATATCATCATTAATGTACATTTACACACACACACACACACACACACACACACACACACACATACTTGCTGGTTAACGTGATGTATGTGCTTAACACAGGGTTAAAAGCTCCCGTTTTCGGAGGTTTCATATTTACTATGTATCACCAATCGCTCTATGACCACTGCAACCTATTGTGAATGTAAGTGGTAATATCTTCGCATTTTTAGAAAAAGTGTGCTATCGTTTAAGGAGAAACTAGTAATAGTAATATTGAATTTAGCCTGCCGTAACGGTTCTGTATCGTGCCCTAGTTAAATGGGTCTTGTGAAACACCACAGCTCTCGCAGCCAATGGCAGAGGGAAAGAAAAGCGACAACCGTGTGAAAGGAGAGAGGGCAGCACCTGCATAAACAGACGGCCCACCAGCACGCACCCTGCCTGCTAACTTGTCCGTCAATCGCAGTAGCTCTATATATTAACAGCGAACAATTTAAAAACCACCAAGAGACTCCTGCGGCTCTTTGCCTGCGTCTGGGAAGTTCTGATTATTTTCCCTGTCACAGTGTCCTTCTGATAAAACTACCGACACCAGATGGAAAACAGTAACAGATTTCACGACAGTTACACAGGTGGATATTATACTCTTTTTCTATTACGCGCTAGTATCTAATGGTTGCCACGTTAAATAAGGCATCATCACCAGTCTAAGCCAGGTTTTCACGTTGCTGCTCTCCACGTTCTCTTTCACGTGGAGAGTCCCATGCACTGCCAGGGAAATATTAATGTTGTAGTATCCCGTTACTTTCCACATACGAGTATATCGCAGGAATGTTGTATTGCTATCTTTCTGGGATATGTGTTACTATGTTCTGTGACTGATAGATGTATTTATTTTTTTTCGAAATGTGTTCGGGAGGACGCGGGTTTGAATCCCCATCTGGCCGTCAAGATTTGGGTTTTCCACGGTTTCCCCAAACCACTTAACTACGTAGTCCTTACCGGTAATTATGGTTTGTGTTGTAAATATATTTGAAATATAGTGAGGTCACAGAATATGTATTTTTTACATTGATAATTTAGTATGAAAGCATTAACGGACAACGAATTAAATGAAAGAGAAAGTTTCGAAGAAGAAAGTCCCAATGAAGTTGTATTTTGAAAAGTAGTGTGTAAATGTTAAATGTAATTCTATACAAAAATGAACGACAATTAATATGTGGTTTGTAAGACATTGTGTGGAAATATTAATTGTATTTTATCTTGTTAATATGAATTACAGCAATAAATTGTATGTTTAATGATCTAAGGAAACAACGAATTATTCCAGATAAGAAATGAATTAAAACTTCAATGACATTAAAGTAAAACGTGTCGGACTGAACTAAATATTTAAAGCCACGAAGTAGCAATTTCAACAACGGTAAGTATTTGATAAGTATACAGAAGGAAGAACGTAAAAATAAAAAAGATATGTGAGGTTCCGAATGGGCATACTGTCACGTACAATACTTCGTACGGAAGGGAGAGAGAAAATAGTGCGGCGCACAAGCAACAACGCCTCACACACACCAGGCGAATCCCGGGATGGTTCCTTCAAAAGGACATGGCCGAATTCCTTTCCGTTCCTGGCCCCAGTCCTTATCAGCATCTAATGACTTCGAAATCGTCATTTGTTAAGCGATGTATAACAAGGAATGAAATGTTTATTTTATGAGGGGTAAGTGGGGACGAAGTAAACGTGGTCAATTCGAGTGTATATTTCTCACTTGGAATCTGCAGTCTTCGGATACCTCTGAGTATTTGTAATGTACCAGAAGTTACTATAAATATCAGTCGGTGGTTGGACTGTGTTTTGTGTCTGACTTATTAACGTGTGTGAATAAAACTGTTCTGTAACCACTAGACTGAGGCGACCGTGTGTTTTTTTTTTTTTCCAACTTCTATTTTTCTCAGCTATTAGAAATACTACGGCAATGAATAAGGAATGCGTGAAGAGGATATTTTTTTACAGGCTTCTGTTGTAGCATATTTAGTTTACGTTAAAATACATTGTAAGTCGATTCGACGCCTTCACCTGCATGAGTTAGACGCAACCCGCCGCGCACTACAGTCGCTTTGGTAGCGGTGGCTTCAGGGGTTACCTGGAGTTCCAACTAAACGTTGCCTATACAGTGACTATCAACAAGTCTCAAGGGAAAATGATACAAGCACATCATCTTCAGAGCGTGGTCTGCCTCTAACTTCTTACTGACTGTTTCTGTTAACTTTCACGATTCAACGACATAGACAGGACAGAGAACACACAGAAGCGCAGAATTCTCACGTTTGTGGTCACTGATAAGTTACGACTTAAAAGATTTTTCGTTTGATTGAAGGAAACTCTGGCTCTACAAATACGTGACTACCTCATTAGATGGAACGCAGTGGGTATTTCTACATCATCGTCATCAAGGGTTTTCTGCTATTCAGTAAGTCCACGCACAGTGACAGCCTTCCACGCCTCTCTTTGTTCCGGCATTCTCTTAGTCTCTGTATATTTCCCATTTATCATTATGCAATCAATCATTTTCTTCCTTCGCTGACCTCTTCTTTTCCCTCCGTTATGGGGCGGAAACGTGGACGCTACGCAAAGAAGATCTAAAGAGGCTGGAAGCTTTCGAAATGTGGATATGGAGGAGGATGGAGAAAATAAGTTGGAAAGACAAAGTAAGGAATGATGAAGTGCTGGAACGAGTAGGAGAGCAAAGGTTAAACGCCATTGAGCCGCCAACTAGTGATATATTTTGAATAATAAATAAATGTTTAATTTGGAAAAGTAACACGCAATTTGCAGTGCGTTTATATCTCATTTATTGCAATCTTCTATATACAGACAATGAATAGAACGTATTCTTTGGTGAAAAAGTTTGATTAAAAAACAGGTAAGATTACAAGCGAAGTAGTAAGGAAAATAAAGCTTCTCGTAGTGTTATTCAAGATGGCCGACCGGCATTGCAGGAGGATGATGTATACTTGTGGCCACGTAACATACGCCACCAGCACGCATCAATTAGCCGTCTGCTACATTGTACTTAGACGAGTGACGTGTACTGATTAGGGACACGTGTAGCCATATGGCGCAGCGCTTCACGCGGAATACATAGAACAATAGCCACGGGATATGGCTCCTGACACAATTCATTACGGCTTGTTACAGGTTTTATCGTCAAACATATTCTGATAAATTTTGTGCGATGGTGTAATAAATACCTCGTATACAACATACTGTATAACTTTTGACTTCTATGCGATTTCATGGTTGTAATAACTGAAATAACATTACATACCCTTTCAACCCGTGAAACGCCATTTTTTTCCCTCCTTTCCTTCTGGGTACTTTCATTTCTTTTTTTGTCAGGGACCGTATATCCAGCAATATTGCTAGTAGCTTAACGCGAAACTATTCCAAACAATTATAAATACCTAACAGCCATAATTCATGTTCTTAAGTTGTTAAAATAGGGGAAATAAAAATGGCAATCCACAAATTCCTGTATGGGCAAATTAGCGAATTATGTGGATTACAGGCTTCAGAATTACATGAACTAATCGGTGCGTGAAGAATTTAGTAACTTGTCCACTATCTTCTAATTCAGTGTGTGTGTTGAAACGTTTCGTATACTTCTATAACAATCTTAATCTTAACAGACCGGCTTATCATTAGAAACTGCTAACGTTATCATTTTTGGAATCATGAATCCACCACAATAACGTATTCTCTTCAGACAAATACTCCAGATTAGGTGAAGAAGAACGACGACATCTCTCTTCGTGTCAGTTACGACGAACAGAAATCATAATTTTCCATCTCGAGTTCTATCTATTGTAACATGGCACTGCATGTGGCAACTGAATATTGGTAATTTTAGTGTAATAATTTGCTGATAATCCGATAATTTTAATGTGGGGACATTTAATATTAAGGAGATGAGAGAGAGGATATAAATAGGCAGGCATCTTGCTGCTTTGGTGTGAAAGGTGGCTCAGATAGTTGGCACCAATCGCGTCTGTAATGTCTGCCAACTGTGGACAGCCAAAACTATGGCAGGTAGCAGGTAGACTTGAAGTTCATCGCTGACTTGTCTACAGAAACTCCCATGATACTGTTTGTGAACCTCTCAGGTTAAAATGTTAGGGTGTGTACCTTGAGAGCCAACTCCCGTCAGTTTTGATCTGATAAAAGGGCCCTCCGGAACAAAGGGGGCAGCGTTCTGTTGGCACCAGTTGAAGTGGCTGGATCTGTGCGTGGGTTCATCGACTACGGCACCACGTGATAGACATTACAACATAAAGTGACGAGTGAGTTGAACATTTTTTTCTCCACCTCTCTCTCTCTTTCTCTTATACGTGGATAAACAGAAGTTTCACGAACAATAACTATTTAAGATAACTTGTATCGATACAAGAATATCGTTGTACTATCGATATTGGCGCGGCGGGAATATAATCGCGGGAAAAATGGCGTCAGTCAATCTTTAGGTTAAGAATGTTGTAGACCCGACACATGCGTGTGTATGGTACTGCGCTAAAGCAAATTAGCAGAAGTGTCCGCTAAGCATAGGAAGTACTTTGAAATGGTTTTGCAGTGACTGTGAACGTGAGAAACGAACTTTCCGTGTGCGTAAACAGTCTACGACGATAAAGTGAGCGACAGAGTGAAATTATTAACTATGATACGGCTTAGCACTTCCTAATTTCCGAACTGTGTAATCTTCAGAGACGGAGTTCGATTATAATCAACTGGTGCTCTACCTTGTCGAACTGTGTATAGGCCTGAGTTTCAACATTAATAAAATTGTGTTCTATAGACGTCATAACAAGTTGTTGTTGTGTTGTGTTTATACGCTAGCAACCTTTCCTGTAGTAACCCGAGTTGATTGGTGGAACTTTCAGTATTGTATTAACAACTAACTTTGGTATTTCATGGCCCATGTACAGTGACGAAAGAACTATAACTTTATTTAGTACTGGTATTACGCCGAGGATTGAAATTAAGCCAATTAGAGACCAGTATTTTTTTTTTAAAGGTTACAAACTGTTTGCGAGTGTATAAGACTTTGTAAGTTGAGCTGTGCAGTGTTTTGAGTCGTATTGAATCGTGCTAGATGAATTTTATAATTAAACTAGCTGATATCCGCGACTTCGCTCGCGTGGATTAAGAATTTATTTGCCGGAATTGAATATAGGATGTTGTTGGTAACGAATGATTGGTCACAAACAACACCGAGTCGGCATAATATGACAGGAAAGCCATCACTATATCATTCTACCATGGAACCTGTCTCTTGAAGAGAATCAATTTCCAACAAATTTAAAAACAAACGTAGGCGAGGGGATGTGGGGGGGGGGGGTATTGACTAAGGGCAACTTTATTTCAGCTTGGTCTTTTCTTCTTTCTTCAGCATGAGCATCCGATTCTTGGGTTCTTATAACTTTAGCTGCTCGTGCTCTGCTAGAGCTAAAACTTAGGCCAGTTTACGCCCGCAAGGCATGTCAAAAAAGAAGGCAAAATAAACTGGTGCCAGAAACATTTAAGCACACACAAAGTAATAGACATCTGTTCTAAATGATACGCTATTTCTCTAAATGAAATTTACTAACAAATTATGCACTAATATAATGCGCGAGAAACACACCTTGAGACATTAGAGACTAACACACACATTCGTCCCTCTGTCACCATTCGATAAGTTCTTAAAATTTCGTGACTACAATCATACAAAAAAAAAAAAAAAAAAAAAAAAAAAATGTCCTGTGCCCTCCCTACAGATATGAAAACGTCAAAACTTAACAAAAAGACAGAGACTTACTTCCGCATTTATAGTATTATTACTGCAAATCACACACACACTGACTGCGAACCACCCCTGAGGGATCAATATAACGTAAAAAGTGTACACCTACAGCATTGCAAGACTACCTATGATTTGCCTCGCATTGCACCCCTAACTTTGTGATATCTACAGTTTAACATTCAATCCGAATGACCGACGGTCCAGGGGTGACTCTACGATCAAAAACAATTTTTAAAAACCTTAGCCTCCACGGAGATCACGATCCAAACATCAGTAAGCAAGCGCTTTAACCACTGAGCTACCTGACCGCTACACAAAAAACAGTACAGAGACCTCCACATCCAACGCGCCTGTCTATCGCCGTTCAGTAATTTTTCGAAATTATAAGACAACATGTATTACTTATACAAATAATTTTTCAACCAAATATTGACAGTATTTTTCTCTTTGTTTCAAAGGATAAGTGTGTAAACTTTCATCGAGATCGGATGAAAACTGTGGATTTGTATGAAGAACAAACAAACAAACAAACATACATCTTTATATATATAGATGCATATTATTTGTAATAAACTGTTCTATAGTGCAACCTGCTACTGATTTTATTGCTACGGTCTATCTTTCCAATGAACGTAGACAATCTTTCGTAACGAATCCGACAAAGTATTAATTAACTAAACTAATTAAGGAGAAGTTAAAAGAAATCAGTTTAAGGTAATCAACTGTAAAGGCAGGAGGGTGGAATATTACACTGTCCACAGACAGACCATAGGAAACGTACCAAGTCACTCGAACCGTCAGTTTTGTACTTGAAGAAATCGGGTGGCGCGGTAGACTGGTACAGCCACTGTAGGAACTAATAGTACTTATCTAGCATCTATTTCAAGCACGACATGTAACACGTAAGACCATTTTTCCGCTACGAGAGATGGGAAGAGACTCAGCAGAACCAATTTCAGCGCCGCGGGTTAAGCCCCTTCGACCTGAGGACAGGCGAATGTTGTTGTTGAATGGGCCCGCGCGCGGAGTCGAGCTGCCCATTGTGACTGGCCGACCAATCAGGAGCGCTCTTTCAGCGGCGCCGGCCCAATCTGTACGCAGATCTGATTTCCCCCGGGCCAGAGCCCAGGGCGTCTCGATAACAGTTGCCAGGTATCAGTTATTAATGTGTTCATTAGCTGCTACTCGCACCAAACTGCGAGATCGGATTGGAACTGACCTGCCGTCAAGTTTCGCCGAATTCGACAAGTTACTACCAGCGATGCGGATACGGGAGCACCTGTAGGTGAAATCACTGAATTCGAATCACCTACAGTACTTCAGAGTTTTTACGATTTGCTGACGATATGGTCTTGTTGGCAGAAAGCGAACAAACTCTAAAAAGAATGCTGAGAGCTAGATGAAGATTGTGAAGAGTTTGGAATGAAAATCAATACAGCAAAAACTAAGAGTACGGTGATTGGCAATGGAAGAAAACTAATAAATATCAAGATAGGGCAAGCTGATATCAGTCAAGTAAGATCATTCAAATATCTTGGAAGTATAATCACCGAAGACTTGAGATGCTACCTAGAGGTAAAAACTCGCATTGGTGTTACGAAGGAAGCGTTTAATAGGAAGAGGCGACTAATAATTGGAAAAATAGATAAAGCGCCCAGGAAAAGACTTGGAAAATATTTGTATGGAGAGTGGTTCTTTATGGGGCAGAGACGTGGACATTGGGGCAAGAAGATGAAAAACTGTTAGAAGCGTTTGACATGTGGATGTGAAGGAGAACGGAGAGGATAAGCTGGATGGATAAACTAAGTAATGTTAAAGCACTGGATAGGGTTGGTGAAAGGAGAAAACTACTCCAAGTCATAAAAGAGAGAAAGAAGAACTGGACGGGACACTTTCTGAGAGGGGAGTGCTTGCTAAAAGACACCTTGGAAAGACTAGTTTGTGGGAGGAGAATGAAAGGAAGAAGGAGGTGCAAATTTACAGACAATATCAGAGAAAACGACAACTACATGGACATGAAGAGAAAGGTAGAAGACAGAACAGCAGTCACGTGAAAATCTGTCTTAGTGCAGAACATTAATGATGATGACATTAAAAAAAAACTGTTCAGATTTTTAAATGATTAACTATATATCCGGACTGGAATACCCAATCATCATTTAAGTCCCTGAATCTGTATTTTTTCTTCTTCATTCACAGCAACTCAATGACTCTCGTAACACCCTCGCTAAAAATCTGCTGATTAACTGTTTCATTTTCATTGTTTCTTAACCAAATTCCTGTCACGGTCACCATATCAATCAGATGAAGTTAATATCTGTGTTCTTAAAGTTCACCATCATCAATTATTCTTCATTTTGTTTGTGTGTTTAAAGATACGACTAGTGTTGCCTCCGCATTATGGAATCACGTTGCAATCCCGTTTACTGCGTCAACTCAGCTGTCTGTAATAAAACCTTCAGATAAGCAGAATAATGAATAATTATTCAGCTTAGTTAACGTGACACATTTCCATCCCAATAATTCGTAAAATTCATATTTAATGAGGATTTAAATGATCCTAATTCACCCCAGCGTGTGGGTTATTGATGCTCAGAGCTCGTAAAGAATAGGATTGAAAGTTTTTTCTCATTTTTTTGACTAGGAAAATATGGACATGGTTTGTCGCAAAGTTGTCAGTTTTGGACTATGTTTGTTACAGGGTCTACCTCAAAAATACTGTTACCTAGTAAAGTAAGCTTTGTCACCAGTACAGACTATATTTTATATTTAACCGCAAAACACCTCTGATATTCTTGGTCAGAGGTAAGTGAAATATTCTGAGGTCACTTTGCCATATATTGATATAAGTTTATTTAAATTATCTAAATTCAGAGTATATTGCATTCTAATTCTTCTTCTTTCCATTTATCTCGCTATTGCAGGGTGTGCAATTTCACACTCCTCCAATCATTTTAATTATTATTATAATTAATATATTAATGTCTCTTTGATTGTAAGTTTTATGTACAATTTATTAATATTTGTAAATTGATTTGTATTTTTGTGGGGTTCCACAAGCCGGATTTTGTATAGTCTTTGGGTAGCGTAAGTTTAATATCGTTGGCTAGCATTGTAAGAATCTTTGGCTCCGGACAGCAACAGCGGAACGGACACAGTGCATGGTTGGCGCCCGGTCTAGCAGTGACATCTGGCGCCTTTTTTGGGATCCATAGTAAAGGAGCTTTAATATGAAAGTGTAGTGTATTGGCAGTTTATTAAAATGTATCACGGATGTTTCAATTTTGATTTCAAATAACTGTATTAAATAAATCAAGTGATATTTCTTTCAGAACCGTGACGATCATTTCTATACTTAACGACAATACTTATCATTCTTTGGACATACAGGTTACTAACAATGTTGTAATTGAAATTTCAATGAGCTGCAGCTAGCATATATTCGTGATGAGAGTGGGCCTTTCTCATGTATGACACGTTGCGATCCCTATTGGTGAGGAAAAGCTAATAGTCCATGAAATTCTTCTGAGGTTATCTGGTAACTTTCTGCAGGTAATTGTCCCATACTAATTAAATGTAGAGCCCACAAGGGTCGCCTCTTTTTAGGAGGCGACGTGTTTGGGATTTTGGCTGCTTCTCGCTGAACCTGACGCCTCCCGGGGAGGAAAGTTGTGTTGCCATCTGACTGAGAAACCTGTAACTATGTTCTGCGAGCGAGCATCATACATTTTTGCTGTCTAATCTGTAATATATGAGGCGGAGATTAAGGATCGTCCTGGCTTTCGCGTAGGTAAGTGCAGAAAACCGCCTAAAACCGCAATCAGAACGGCCGCTATGCTGGGAGCAGGACTCGACCCAGTGTGCGTGCGGTGCCTTAGTGCTATGAGGCCCAATGGTGGGTCCGAAAAGTAGCTTTAATAAATGTGATTGTTAGTAAACGACACCTTTGGAGAGCTGCGTAACGGAAGCCGCTGCTTAACCTGAAAATTTGTCGGGCGTCGGTTTCTGTGCCAAGCGACTGCCGTCTGACCTACAGGGTGATTCCGTGATGATCTTACAATCTTTCAGCGGTGATGAAGAAGGGTAAATGTATAAATTTGATGCAAGGAACTCTAGTCCGGAAATGACCTAGTCAAAAGTTACGAACAAAAATCATTCTGATACCTCCGGCAGGGGAATACATGTACCAGTACTGTTGTTGCCAAGTTTGTGGGTGCCTAGAACATATTCCACTCGTTATTCATCAAAGGACGTCGTTCCAACATAATGGAGCCCCACCTCACTTTGGAATGAGGGTTCGTGAACACCAGGATCAGACAGGCAGTGGAGGACCTGTTCCGTGGCCACCACGTTTACCTGAACTCACCCCACTTGATTTCTTCTTGTAGGACCACGTGACTAGTCTTGTGTACGAGACACCTGTCGAAACTGAAGAGGATCTCCTGACAAGAATTTTCGTTGCCTGCGACACTATTGAAACGACACCGGGGATATTACAACGGGTGCGACAGAACTTTGGGCGACGATGCCATGGCTCCATTGACTCTGGGGGACGAAATTTTGAACAACTGTTATAAATGTTGCAGCCTGTGAAACTTGTTCGGGTAAATGGGAGTCGTCATTACTGTACCGTAGACTACAGGTTTTCGATCTCTTTGACATCAAGTTACGTTGCGCCATTACAAGTCCACCAGCAGACGAAATTATGTGAGGGTATTACGGAGTATTCAGAAGGATTTGTACGTCATAGTCAGGGTTCGGAAGTTGGGGCCCTTAGTTTCAGCGCTGCGCAAGTCTAAGGCAGAACTTAAGTAGATTTTCGCTTATCTTTCAACTTGGTCGTTTCCGGGGACCAGGGTCACTTACCTCAAATTGATACATCTACCCTTCTCCATCATCCCTGAAAGTTAGTAACATCATCACGGAATCTCCCTGTTTATGTGTTTAAATCATTATAGTACGGAACCAAATTGTGCGGGGTGCGGTTCAGACTTGCCCGCCCTTTTATATTTCTGAACGATTCATTAAAATTAGTCACCCGAGAATCACCAATCTCCGTCTGGCTACTCGGTTGCAGATTTAATGTGATGTGAGTTTTGTGGCAGCGTCCTGCAGGGTCTTCTGGCTGGTGAGACCTCCGAGGCCATGTGGAGCCTAATAGGGAGAGAGGGGTAGTCGCTTCTGCTCGACTGAGCGTGCAGCTGGTGGAGTTGTGAGACGTTAGGGAGCCGTTGTCTCCACCGGCCAAGATCACCACATTGCTCTCTACACGGCTGCGCGACCGTCTTCCTTTTTTTCAAGTTGTCGGCGACATAACTTTCTATAGTATTCTTTACGATATCCAGCACAAGTTTTGCGGCATGGCCTCTATTCCTGCGGTGCCGTAGATAAGTCAATCCATACAGCTATACTTATCTTGCCCCCCTCCCTTGGGCCAGCGTTACACTGTAAAAGATCTTTATCAAAGATCTTTTATAAAATATTCTATCATATTTATTTTATCAAAGATACACAGATCAGTCAGAACATTATGACCACCTACCTAATAACCCGTGTGTCCACCTTTGCCACGGATAACAACGGCGGCGCCTGTTGGCATGGAAGCAATGAGGCCTCGGTAGGTCGCTGGAGGGAGTTGGCACCACATCTGCACACAGAAGTCACCTAATTCCCGTAAATTCCGGGGAGGGGAGCGATGAGCTCTGACGCCACGTTCAATCACATCCCAGATGTGTTCGATCGGGCTTAGATCTGGCGAGATGGGGGGCCAGCACATCAATTGCAACTCGACACTGTGTACCTCCAACCACTCCATCACACTGCTGGCCTTGTGACATGGCGCATTATCTTGGCGGTACACTTTCCCTCTCAGTGGCTCCGTGAATATATGGTACATAAGCCTTTTCCCTATGCTCTTTATATTTGTCACGATTCTTGTTCACCTTTTTTGTGGGCTATCATACGATATTTGATTTCATTTTATTATAGAGCCCAACTGAGATGTTTTCCCTCTTCAGCTATTCTCTCAGCTCTACAAGATAACGTCTTAAATGAAACCCTTTTCTGAACAGAGTGGTGGTGAGAATCAGCATTTAAATATAGATTTGTGGTGTAGCTTCTCTAAAGCCGTGTGCTAATTTTTCTTGCTATATCTTAGTGTACTTTCAAAAGAGAGCGTTTTGTGGCCGAAATGCAGGGGCGCATTTAAGCATAGGCTACCTAGGCTTTAGCATAGGGTTCCACACCACAAAGAACCTCGCACCAAAAAGGGCACCGCAACACTTGCAAAAGAAAAAAAAAAAAAAAAAAAAAAATAATAAATAAATAAATAAAAATTAATTACTGTTGATATTCGTGTGTGAATAATCATTTTTTTATCTTTCTTTATTTCGTGCTTTGGTGATATTAATCATCTTTTATCGTTCCTTTTATCTTAACGTGCAGGACTACTCTTTCATATTGTTATTAAAACTTTTGAGTTTGTAATTTCGCCAGCTTTTACTGAGGCTCTTTGGTTGTAACAACACAACTGAGTGAGGTAGCACTTAATCTAGCGATCATCAGGCAAACAATTTAACGTGCGAGCGTCACTTGCTAACCTTGTTCACTTCAGTCTCGGAAGCGATACAGAAAGCACATTTGAAACTTTCGATTCTTCAGAATCTATCCTCGTATACTTTTACCATCATTCAATATTTTGCCTTAAAAGGTTTATTAATATACGTTATATATATATATTTATATGAGGGCCCGTACCACGGATATATCCTCTTATATAAAATGCGTTGTCTGGAGTCTGCGCACGTCGTCTATAGCTATTGGCCAGAGAACGGTCACGTGCCAGCCGTCACTCGCGAATCAACAGCCACCATATTACAATGTTGCTTTTAGTTTATTTATGACAACTAGATGCAGAAATTCATCTGAGAAAAAGGGTATTCGATGTTTACGCTATTTTATCTGTATCAGTTATAAGAACCAGGTTAAAGTATAACCTAAGAATTTTTTCGGGAGACGATAAGAAACAATGAAGTTTATTAAAAACTCAGAGAAACGTATGTAATCAGTATCAGTCAAATAAATAACAGTTAACCGTTTTAGAAATTATAGTCTCCATCCTTTAAAGTAAAACGCATTTATTTAAATAAAATCCTAGCCAAATACTCTGATAATCTAACCAGATTACGGGAACTAGGTTAAAACATAACCTAAGAATTTTTTTGCAGAAGTAAACAATGAAGTTTATCAAAAACTCAGAGAAAAGTTACACGAAATGTGCGAATCGCGAAATGTATCACTCAAATAATGACAGTTATCCGTTTCTGATATTATACTTCCCGTCATTTAAAGTAAAATGGATCTATTTAAATAAATTGGGATTACTGGAGATCGCGATTCCGCCAGGAATTGGCGTCATAACACTGCCGTGGTCAAACGCAAGACTCCTCTAGAAATACGTTCCGAAGTACATTTAACTGTGTTATGCTGGTCCAGGCTGTATTACAACCTAATTTTTATAATGGTCCAGACTGTATTACAACGGAATTATTACTTGAAATTAATATGTCTTGCCATTGACAACAGCAGTATAATGACGTAATTACTGAATGTTATTTTGGCGGAATCGCAATCTCCAGCAGACCCAATCATTATTCGTTTTCAAAGCTTTACCAGAATAAATTCCTACTTCCACCATAGGTAATGTCCGTCGTCATTCATATGAGGGTAATAGAAGCTATGATTTTCAAACGGAATATTAGTGGAGGTTGTGGTTAAGTTGACCAGACTCGAAACTGACACATTTTGTTACAGGATAATTTGCTCTGAAATCAGTTTTACAAACAATTTTAACTGCTTTCATTAGCGCCATGTTACTGAAGTTATTAATTAATGCGGGTGGAAGTAGTTCCATATTTAAAGTGCTGAATTGTGCCTGGATCAAGAATAAAACTGATATTTCATGAACAGCAAAAGTTTTTGGGATTCCAATTTCTTTTTTTTTTATTTCACTGGTTCTATACTTCCGTCGTCATTAATGCAGTAGAAGTTACTACTGTATTGCCATGTGAATTGCAAATGGAATATGTAGAACATTACAAAATCAAGGCCATTAGCATTATGTAATAACAATTCCGTACAATTAACCAACTGCAAAAAAAAAAAAGAACTTCCTGAATATTGCGTTCAAACCGTTATATTTGACGGACTCGTAGCTAGTTTCTATATATATATATATACTATATATTTGGTATTTATATATATACGTATACGATACATATAAATGGAATTCAGCAACGTAGGCCATATAGCAAGCTCAATGTGATATTATGATTCTTCCAGTGATCAATTTCTCTAGTAGGTTGTAGCTTCTAAGTACAGACACCACAGGACGACCACAACATTAACACACACAACACTTAAACACCCATGCCCTCGGCCGGACTCGAACCGGCGACTAGTACTCTAGCCTCTGCGCTACCAAGGCCGGCCACCACAGATATAGCCTAGGAGCCTACAGGTCCTAAATGCGGCCCTGCCGAAATGGCTTAGGCATTAAAACAGTTCCTGGATATCAACGCAGAATTAGTTGATTGGAGCCCCGGAAAATTTTTCACCAGTTTATAGCTGGTAGGGGAGATAATTTACATTTCGTAATCACTAGACTGCGTGCCAGAGTCCTGAGTTAAGACCAAAGCTTCGCAGCAGTGCGTCTGAAATGAGGGCATACGACATTGTTGTTGGTGAGACATCCTATGACATCTCCCTGGTGTTCTTTGGAAGAATAAACCAGAACTGGTCAGCACCGTGAATCGTTCGTCCATCCACTCTTTCATCTCTCATACACAACACGATAATCTAACTTCACTCTATGCACTATAACGTTGATACTCCCCTTGTTGCGTGCTTGTACGGCGAGGAGTATGTTTGGTTTTAAATATTGAGACTACAGCATTGGGGAGCAGCTCGCATCGTTTCAGCGAGACAAGTTGTGATACGGGTGCGTGTGTTATATGGCTACCTCGAACAGGACAGGACGTGGAACACGGCCAGTTTAAGTGTAGGACCCGTCCCTGTCCGCAGCTGGAGTGGAACATGTAGGCCGCCTGTCGCATGTCACAGCAGCGCTCGACTGACGAACAACAGCTGCAAGGGGGGGGGGAGCAGATACAGCATACAGCTGCTGTCCTAGCACGGTCGTCATAGCCCATAGTGCGCTCACTCAAACAACAAAAGACACGCCGCCATAACATTAAATTGCTATTCGCATAAAGGAAAATCTCTCTTAATAAAAAAATAAAATTACATTAATTTCTTTGATTAATTATAAGTGTTGTGATTGGTTGTATTAATATTTGCAAAGTGATTGTATTTTGTATGGTTTTACAAGCCGTAGGTTGTGTAGTCTTCGGGTAGTGTAAGTTTAGAATCTTTGACCTGGTTGAGCTGAGTAGGAACAGTATATTGTATGTTCAACGCTGGTCTGTAAATATCGTATGGCTCGAGTTTGAGATCATTGCATGAAAGCTGTGATATGATGGCAAGTGTATTAGGAGCCTGTTAAAATGTATCACGATTGTTTAAATGATAATTGCAAGGAACTGTGGTAAATAAATTAAGTGATATTTCGTTCGGAACAGTGACGATCATTTCTATAATCAATAGTAATACCTCCCATTTTTGGTGGTCATAAGTTATTAATTACGTTTAATTAAAGTTGAGCTGCAGCTAGCATGTGTTCTGGACGAGATTGGGCCTTTTTCGTCCATTACACGCTGTTACCCGAGTCTATGTTTGTCGACAAAAGCTGTCTGATAAATACCGGCAGCTAGTTGTTCCACAGTATTAGTGGAAAGTTCACATTGTAAAAAATGAAACATATATTTCATTACAAAACACTACAATTTGTGTGTGAAACATAAATAGTAATTATTCAAAATACTGATATGGAACATTTCCTGATTGAAACGTAATAAGGAAATAAAAACTGGTACCGATGATGATCTAATAAATCGGATCGTGTATGGTGAAAGAACGTTTTTACTCGTATTTTACCTGTACCAGACAGATAAAATCACTAGAAAAAAATTATTAATAAACCAGCTAAGGAAAAAGTCGTGAATAGCATAATTTTAAGATGTTCTTAATTTCTGAGAGAACCAGAGAAAATACGACAGTTGAATAGCGCATTTCTACACAGCTGCCGATATCGAAAACTGTTATTCCCAGCGGCAGCTTAATGGGCCAGCGCACAGCTGTGACCCATGTGGTGACGAATGCTTCAAACTGGATGCTCAATCTATTTTTTTCTTTCTGTCTTTCCGGTTTTGACACTAAAATCCGTAAGCGTGATTACGATTTGTGGGAAGGGCAGATTGTTATACGCAACATGGTTCCCAACCATTAGATTACCTCTCGTAATTCGCATTGGAAGTACGACTTTTTGTGTGAGATTTTTTTTTTTTTTTTCCTGGTTTCGTAAGCAGTGGTGCCGATAATTTCGTAAGCGAGGTCAATAAATATTCCACATCTTGTTATTTTCCATTTACCATTAAGATTTTAACTGAAATACATGAAATTCGAATATAAAAGAAGAAAAACTGTTATAGTGACGTGGACCAGAACTCGTAAATCAATCTGGATGAGAACGGGAACGCTTGATCCTGGTATTTGGGAGGACGCGGGTTCAAATCCCCTTCCGGCCATCCAGATTTCGGGTTTCCATGGTGTTCCGTAATCATTCCAGACGAATGCAAAGATGGTTCCTTCAATAGGTCATGGCCAAATTCCTTCCCGCTCCTTGTAACCCGTCCTCTCCTGGCTCTAATGACCTCAAAGTCGACAAGCCGTACAATCAGAAACCAAAAAAAAACTTGTAAAAAAACAGTGTATGACACTGAGTTAAAGGCGAATGACATTTTCGCTAGTGGATGAGAGGATAGTTGGAAACCATGACGAAAAACACTGTAATGGCCAAGAAAAATGAATCCAATGTTACTGACGTTATTAATGGAAAGGTGTGGAAAAGTGAAACTAAATAATTGATAGTGCTGTTTACATAGGCTATCCGTTTGAATATTTCACAAAGCCTATCAGATTCTCTAATAGCCACTGCTTAGTCACACGAGGAAAGAAATCTATAAAAGAGTCTTACAGAAAGAAGAGACTGTCTGGTAGGTCATATTTTGAGACATGCTGGATGGGTTAATTTGTTTGTAGTGGGAATATTCGAAGCTAAGAACTGTAGTGGAAGACAGAGATTAGAATATATGAAGCAGATAATTGAGGACGTGAGTTGTAAGGGATATGTAGAGATGAAGAGATTAGCTCAAGATAGGAAGGGATGGAAGATTGCATCAAACCTGCCGAAATACTGATGACAGTAAAAAAAAATCCTTAGGAGATTAATTTGGAGTTCCAATCACAAAGTGCTCTACCTTGCTTGAAATAAATAAAAGCAACATTTGTCAGAAGTGAAGGTCAACTGAACGGCATTTATATATTCCAGCTGCGACCAGGATCTGAAATGGGGACCTCTCGGTCTGCAATCAAATACCTTACCAGGAAAATACTCTATCTGACACACTCACGAAAAACGTACATATCTAGCGAAAACTATTGAAAAGTATGGAGTGCAAAAAATTAGAGCATTCTTACAAAACTCTGAGCGAATATTCTACAATCGCAGCGTCATGTCAGGGAAGTATTAAAAATGCCACGGTACTATTGCTATACAAGCAGTTGGTACAGCCATTAAGTGAACCAATCTTCGCGTTAATGTTTGTTGCATTATCGCCGTCGCGAAAAGCACTGAAACGAATTCGTCGTGGAAATAAGACGACGCGGAGAGAGAGACCTAATGACTTCTCCGGGTCCTCGTGACCTCCTGCTCGGTCTAAATCCGTTCCAGACGGAGTTAGGACGCCATCTTCCGCCGACACGCCGCCATTTCCGAGACACTCCCGCGCCGGAAGTTGTCATCAGGCGGGCAACTTCCGGCCCACACGTCCCACCTGCACGACATAACCTCACTTGCTGTATATAGCCTCAAGGTTAGCTCTAAACCAAAACCCCGGACACAGGTTACGAAAGAACTAACGCAAGATGGCAATCAGGTTTTAAATTACAATTTGTGTCTATCTGACACTACTATTAATCCCCCTTAATATTAGTATCTCGGCTTGTCTGAAGCATTCCGCTATCTCTTCCTATCTTTAATTAAACTCTCTGGTGCCAACGTTTCTACTCCCTATCCTGCCGATCTCGTGATTTTTCACCATCTACCTATTTCTGTCCTTTATGAAATACAGATTTAATCTCGTTTCGGTAAATTCTTAAACTTTTCCCTTGGTAATTTATTCCATTTCCTGATTCCCTCATCCATAAAACAATATTTTCTCAATGCCTCTCGTCTAAAATTCTATTTTCGTATCGTTCACGACGGGTGAGCGGTAACGCTCTGGCCTGACATTCAGGAGGACGATGGTTCAAACGCCGCGAATGACGGGATGGTTCCTTCAAAAAACCATTGGCGAATTCCTTCCCGTACCTTGCTCCCAATCCTCTGCAGCCTCTAACAACATAGACGTCTGCTGGGCGTAAAGCCAAAAAGAAAACAATAGCTTGTGATCCTTTATTAATACCCACTCACGCATCATCGCTATAAGAAGCTTTATACTATCCATACACTCCTTTCCCCCGCCTTAGGTCTTTCACTTAATAGGGCTTCGTATACCCTAGAACTCCTGAATTTGATACCCAAAACGTGGGTCCCCTACTACACTACCATTATCTTAATTATCACCATATACGTCGTCAATCTTTTAAAATCTTTGTATTTCTAGACGATTCTTCCCTCCAACCGTTCCTTCAACCAACAAGCAATTCACATTCCAGAGACAGTACATCTGAAGTTTGGATCATGGATGTTATTTTTCTTTGTTTGCGTTTAACAATCCATCTGATATAAACAAATACGAAGGCTGTAGATTGAGTGAAGCGTGGAAATACTTCTCTATAACCATGCAAAACGCCTCGCTACAAATAAATATCAAGCAGAATAACAACCGTGATCCGGACCTCAGTGTAATATCTCTGGAATCAGGCTACCTTGTTTGTTTTCGTCGACAACCCGTGTTCAGTAACTAGTAAACAGAAATTCGGCTAGAAGATGCCTGGGCGTTTCGGGCGAAATGTTACTGCAATGAAATGTTATCAAAACGAGACTCAACACCAGAATAAAAGAACCACTTAGATAGCAGCATAGTTATAAGTAGGGTTCGGATCTTCATGACCAACAAAATAGAGAAATATGCAGGCAAATATGACCTTAAAAACGGGTAAATATGACATAAAAATAATAAAATAATATGACAAAACATTTCAATTTACTATACATCAAAACATGCTCAATTAAACATCATTTATTTTATCTAGTAGTGTCGCTTTCAAGTAGAGAGCATAATTTGCTTCCGCGCACTCTTACCACCATTGGGAAGTTAAATTTTAAATCATTTTGTTGAAGTCACTTTAATTTGATATTACAAAAACAAACAAAAAACAAGCAAAAACTCTTTCATCTGTACTGCAATACGTACTCCTTCCCAAATTCCGTTCCTTAACTATGTAACTTCGCACTTTCAGAAAATTTTCTTTTCGGCATGTTGGTACTCACTGATCGACTGCACATTTAACACCGACTGAGGATTATTTTAAAAGTATTTCATTGAGACACTGATTGACGCTGATCGACACAGGCATGCTGCTGCTGCAATGTCGAGATTAAAAGGCCGGCGGAACATTAGCGTTTAGAGAGTGACAATAATGCATAACTTTAATTCTTGACTGGTGAATTATGACCAATTCAGTTACAATTAGTTTGGTTTTTCCTCCAGTTCGTGAATAATTATCTTAGTTTCTTCTCATCATTATCTAGTGAAATACCGGTACAATTAAAAAATTACCAGATTTTTCCTCAAAATATGGCCATATGAGTATAAATACTATCGTAATATGACAAAAACTAGGAAAATGATCTAAATATGCATTTATGGTAAGGTAAAGGTCACGGGGTTCCTACGTCTCATGCCGCATCCCGTAGAATTAACGGAGGTCTAGGCTCCGCATTACAATCGTTGGCACTAGAATGGATGTGAAAGGGTCAGCGCCACGCTGCGGCCGTTCTCTACCTTCCCGCGGAGTTTCCTCCACGGTACTCATTGGACAGCAGGCTGAGTGGGCCTGGGCAGCCGTTCCAGACGTTCAGCTTCGAGGAAAATTACTCGGTTTCGTCGGGGATCGAACCCCGGTCGTCTAGGCCGTAGTCAGACGTTCTACCACCTTTTTTTTTTTTTTTTTTTTTTTTTTTTTTTTTTTTTTTTTTTTTTTTTTTTTTTTTTTTTAGTTAGGTTCCCCTCGTGCCTTTGATTCAAAAGTCTCTCTTTGGGTCTAGGCGGGGTTTATAAACAGTTTTATTTGGTTAAATTGTGATCATTGGAATGATTCTGTCATTATTATATCGAGCATCCGTGCGAAGTCTTTTTTATAATTTTGAGTTTGGATAATTTCGTAATATATAGTATTCATATATGCTATATATTCGTCGTAAGTACTCTTTTCCGTTTGTAGCATATAAGTTAGGGTATTGCCTAGTATCCATTGTACCGTGTTGTGTTTCGTTTCAGGATATCTCTTTTTCTCAGGTTTCAGTATTTCCTGGATGCTCACGGTTAAAGGTGATGTTCTGTCAAGGAAGGCTATTCTTCTTCTTGCCCAATTCCATATTTTCTGGTTTTGGTTACACGTTATTCTGTGTATCAGGGTGTCAGTATTTCCGCAATTTCTGCATCTGTCATTCGGGGATAGATGTATTTCGTAAAGTCTTCTGTTGGTTGAGATTTTTTCATTTACGACGTCATACCACAAGGATTGTGTTTTAGTGTTTAGAGTTTTATTCGTTATATTTTTCCAGATGTTGCTCCAGTTGTATTGTGGATTTTTAATTTCGATTTTATTTCTGTGGTTAGTTGTGTTGATTATTTTGTAGATTTCTTTTGTTGTCTTGTTGTACAGGGTGCATCCTTTGGTTTTTGCATAAGTTGTTTCTAGGTGAAATTTTCTCATATGTGGTAAGTTGAACTTTATCGCGGCCATGTTGAAAGGTATTTCCTCAGTGACTGGTTTTGTTTCTTTAATCAAGTTATTTGTTGGGCCGTTTGGGTCATTTTCCGCTGTCGTTATGGTTCTTTTGAGGAATAATGCGCAGCATCTTTCGCGTACGCTTATCATTCCTATGCCTCCTTTTCCTAGGGGTAGAGTCATTGTTTTGAACGCTGTTTTGAAGATCTTACCCCTGCTTGCGAACCACCCGAGCAGATTCTGTATCCGATCTGCAATTGTGTCGGGTATCGGCAGTACTTGGGCGATGTAGACCATTTTACTCAATAAAGATACTTGTACGATTTTAGCCTTCTGTATTGCATCCAGATCTCTATCACAGTGCATGTTTATAACAGCCCTAATTTTTGGTAGTGTTATGAGCCAGTTTTTAGTTATTGTTTTCATAATGTTCTTTTGAAAAACAATGCCTAATGTCTTATGTTCTTCTACTTGCTCGTACCAGATGTCTGTTGGAGGTGGGATCTCTGCTCCACTTATTTGGAGCAGTGCTGTTTTCTTTGGGTTAAGTTTTGCGCCTGTTGCTTCGTG
>JARYHS010009186.1:249731627-249839730 GCA_031002005.1 Vandiemenella viatica
TGCTGACCTATAACAAAATAAATTTTAGTTAGACAAGGAAAAGAAAGAAAAACTGAATAAAAAATAAATCTAAACACTTACCAACAAAGACGTCCCCAGGCTGGTTGGGATCATCATGTTCAGGGCAATCTGTGGAAAAAAAATCATCTTTTACTGCACAGCCAAAAAGGTTTAAGTAATTCAGTTAAGAATTTTTTTTTAACTTACAATTGGCAAAATACCTCGCCAGCTCAGAGGATGCATTGACACAGCTAGCTGAAGCTACAACAGAAAAAAAATTTTTAGTTGGTTACAGAAAATAATCAAACAAAAATATTATCTACAGCATGAAATATATATATGTACTACTTACCCCTTGCAAAATTATTGTCAGAAACATCAGTAGCATTCACAGGCTCTGCAACAAAAAAAAATTTTAGTTGGTTACAGAAAAAATAATCAAACAATATTATCTACAGCAAGAAATATATAGTACTACTTACCCCTTGCAAAATTATTGTCAGAACCATCAGTAGCATTCACAGGCTCTGCAACAAAAAAAAAAATTTAGTTGGTTACAGAAAAAAATCAAACAAAAATATTATCTACAGCAAGAAATATATATACTACTTACCCCTTGCAAAATGATTGTCAGAACCATCAGTATCATTCATAGGCTCTGCAACAAAAAAAATTTTAGTTGGTTACAGAAAAAAATCAAACAATATTAGCTACAGCATGAAATATATATACTACTTACCCCTTGCAAAATTATTGCCAGAACCATCAGTAGCATTCACAGGCTCTGCAACAAAAAAAAAAAATTTTAGTTGGTTACAGAAAAAAAAATCAAACAATATTAGCTACAGCAAGAAATATATAGTACTACTTACCCCTTGCAAAATTCATTGCCAGCAACATCAGTAGCATTCACAGGCTCTGCAACAGAACAAATTAATTTTCTTTAGTATCAACACACGCACGAGAAATTAAAAAAATTAATTACAGTCAAATACATACCTCCAGAAAAAGTGTATAGCAACAGCCAGCTCCGGAGTTGAGACAACTCGTGGTTCTACAATAGAAAATAAATTATAGTATGCAACAAGTAAACATCTACAGCAAAAATATTCCAGTTTAGATACAAAAACTTACCATTATCTAAATCATCGCTAAACAGCGGTGAGATCTGTTGTAGATCTGAAACAGGGAAAAAGAAAAATTAGTCTTAATAATAATAATAATTTAAACTAATACTACTAACAATAAGGAAATTAGCTTACTGTTTGCGAGGTACTCTTCTACATCAGCAGCAGATAGAACTGGGAGCTCTGTAAAAGAAAATTCATCTTTAGTATCACTGATACATACACACAAACACACACATATAATAATAATAATTATTATAACTTATTACCTTCATAAGACTGAGACATTGTGTTGAACACTGCGAGAAACACACACTGCGGTAACTGCTAGAAGCGCACACGGCAAGGTTCGCAACGGTACAGAGCCAGAGCTGGCCACGGGCGCTCCTTTTATAGCGTCGCATGGAGCATTTCACTCCGCGCTTACACAAGAGATACCGCTTGCACAACTGGTAGAGTACACATTTCGCAACGCTTAATGGAAAAGCAAACAGTCGAGTGGGTATTTCCGTAGGTGTGTTGAAACAGTGTACACATTTCACAACGCGCGCATTCCAGAACAGAAATAGCCATTGCCTCAGGGCTTGGGTGGGCGGTGTGGAATATCTGCGCCCAAAGATATTAAGCCCTTGGGAGATGGTGCCATCTGTGCGGCCGATCGGTGAACTAACATATGCGCAAGCCCGACCGGTGTCGCCATCTGTGCGGCTGGTTGAGGAACTAACGTGTGACGTCATACGACCTTGGCCGCCATTGGTCCATTAGAATTTCCCGCCATCCAACTGTGACGTCACGCGGACGAGTGGAGTCTCTTCCGGGGCCGGCTTAAGATCTTTTGTTCCAGAAAACAGGTTCTCCTCCTACTAAGTGGCATTTTTTAAATTTTTTTTCATCAGTCTTTCGACTGGTTTAATGGAATTCTCCATCACTTCCTATCTTATGCTAACCTCTTCATGTCTACATATCCTTTACAACCCACGTCCTCAATTATCTGCTTCATATGTTCTAATCTCTGTCTTCCTCTACAGTTCTTACCTTCAACTGTTCCCTCCACCAGCAAATTAATCAATCCAGCATGTCTCAAAATATAACCTACCAGCCTGTCTCTTCTTTCTGTAAGCTTAATCCACAAACTTCTTTCCACACCCATCATTTCCAAAACTCGTTCATTTCGTACGTCGTCTGTCCATTTTCAGCATTCTTCTGTAACACCACATTTCAAATGCTTCAATTTTCCTTCTCTCTGATATTCCTAAAGTCCATGTTTCGCTACCATAAACTGTTGTGCTCCATACATAGAGTTTTAAAAAGTTCTTTATAATTCGTAGCTCAATGTTTTAAACTTAAAAGATTTCTCTTTTTAATGAAGGCTCTTATTGCTAGTGCTATTCTGCTTGTAACATCATTCTTGCTTCAGCCATCGGGTGTAATTTTTCTTCCCAAGTAGCAGGATAAATTCACATACTTTTCCTATTGCATCCGATCCTATTTATATATTTAATCTACTGTGATTGGTATCATTTCTGCTACATTTCATCACTTTTGTCTTGATTTGATTTATATTCGGTCCAAAATCTCACTTCAGTATTTTGTTCTTGCCATTCAGTAACTTCTCAATATCCTCAGCCTGTTGTTCACCAAAAATACTGAAAGAATTTAAAATTAAAACGCGCTAAGACGAAAAGTAGATGAAATAATATTCAAAGAATTTAGGATAAAAATTAAAAAGAAAAGGGATCTGTGTGGAAAATGACACGAGATTATGTGTTCCATCAATATTTAATTAATGAACAATGTTTTGTTGTTTAGTTTCATGGTTCTTGAGTGTGCTTCTGTACTGTAGCATTAAACCGTTAGAGCTCTGGCGTCGCATTCTGGAGGTCGCAGGTTCGAATCCCTGTGCGGCCAGTCAGATTTGTGTTTTCCATACCTGGACTGACCGAGCTTTGCTCGCATCTTTCTGTTTCTGTTCAGTATGCAAGATTTCGTCAAAATCGTTAGAGAATTTTGAGATAACTTAATTTCATCAATATACAAGAGTTGCTTGTATGATTAGACACAGAGACAATTTGTATTATATATTCACTATATTTCTTACCTACTTCGTTTGGTTAAATACAATATTCATGAATGCACATAGCTCAACACTTAATTTAAATATCACGTCTATACACCAATCAGCCAGAACATTATGACCACCTACCTAATAGCCTGTATGTCCGCCTTTGGCGAGGATAACAGCGGCGACGCGTCTTGGCATGGAATCAATGAGGCCTTGGTAGGTCGCTGGAGGGAGTTGGCATCGCATCTGCACACACAAGTCACCTAATTCCCGTAAATTCCGGGGAGGGAGGCGATGAACACTGACGCCACGTTCAATCACAGATGTGTTCGATCGGGTTCAGATCTGGCGACTTGGAGGGCCAGCACGTCAATTGCAACCCGCCACTGTGTTTCTCCAACCATTCCATCACACTCCTGGCCTTGAGACATGGCGCATTATCTTGTTGAAAAATGCCACTGCCGTTGGGAAACATGGTCGGCATAAAGGGGTATACGTGGTCTGTAACCAGTGTACGATACATATTGGCCGTCATGGTGCCTTGCACGAGATCCACTGGACCCATGGATGCCCATGTGAATGTTCCCCAAACCATAATTGAGCCGCCACCAGCTTGTCTCCGTCCCGCAGTACAGGTGTCAAGAAGCTGTTCCCCTGGAAATCGACAGATTCGCACCCTCCCATCGGCATGATGAAGAAGTTATCGGGATTCGTCAGACAATGCAACGCTCTGCCACTGCGCCAACGGCCAGTGACGATGGTTACGTGCCTATTTCAGCAGTAGTTTCCGATGTCGTGGTGTCGTCGTCTGTGGAGGCCCATCGTTAGGAGTGTTCGGAGCACTGTCTGTTCAGACACACTTGTACAACGCCCAGCATTAAAGTCTGATGTTAGTTCCGCCACAGTTCGCCGCCTGTCCTGTTTTACCAATCTGCCCAGCCTACGACGACCGAAATCTGTAATGAGGGGTGGCCGCCCAACCCCTCGACGTTCGGACGTTGTTTTGACTTTGGTTTCGCCACTTTTTGAGCACTCCTCGAACACACGACAAGTCGTGCATTTTCCGAAATGCTCGTGCCGAGCCTACGGGTCATCACAATCTGCCCTCGGTCATTCTCATACAGATCGTGCGTCTTCCCCATTCTGAACACGGTTAGCACGCCTACTGATACTACATGCACCGTGCATGTGTCTGACAAGCAGTTATTCTTCGTCAGGTGAGGCTGCTGTCGCCTTGACGGGATTATATCGATAGCAGCTAGGTAGTTATAATGTTCTGGCTTATCAGTATATATATATATATATATAAGAACCGTTTCCGATATACCAAATACATAAACACAAGAAAGACTAGTTTAATGATAGTAGATAATAAAGTTTTACTACGCAAACATTAGAGTTGTGCTTTTGTTGCAGTCAAGTTTTGGTCAGCGTGCTTCAGTAATATGTAATTATCATCCAGACATTGTCGATCCCTCTTACTGTGTTTACGCTCTATATGAACCTGTGCTTTGGGTATAATATTTGATGACATGTTGTTCCGATATGCACGAGTCAATGCATAATGAATAAATGAAGAAGTTTTTTAGTTATCGATTCGTCACTGTAATTCGGTTTGCCACCTGCGGCACCGAATTGCAGGCAGCAATATTAAAGCATATGAAGAAATAAAACCAACACGAACAATGAATGAAGACAGGTTGATTGGCAGAAACATTCACGTTATGTTCCGATGCAGGATGTTAACTGATCTAAACGACTAGCGACTCAGGGAAGGGATAATGACTGCAGTGTTTCACGATCTTTGATAGCTTCACTTTGCATGTGTAGCTCGGGTAGTAGAGATAAAATGATTATCCTTGTCTGTACACTGTAATTCAGTAGAAGCGCAACTGCTGTGCAAAGACATCTACAACTACATTTTCCGACAAAAAAAATGAGGCTCCTAAAAGACACACCATTGGTGGGTATGTACAGTACACAATTGGAGTTGCAATCCTCTGTGACAGGTAGAACGGCTTCCAGAGTACGTTTCGAGTTGTTTCCAGGAGTGATACGGGCGTGAACAGCTTCAGATGTTGAGAGCAGTGCTAGAAATTCGTTTATAAATCCAGGAGTATTTGGTACTCCTAACATTCAGACTCAGACCTAAAATGAAAATATTGAGCCGTAATGATACTATAATTGTGAAAAATACAAATTTTATAGCTTAAAACCTACTCCAACACAATTTAAAACTGTAATTGGGTAAAAAAAATGGTATGCATGTACCAATATATTATATACCAAAATTGTGAAATAGGTTAATAGAATTATTGATTTTATTGTTTTTATTACAATAACTTTTGAATTTTACACACTGATCTTCATCTTTAGAGGTAACTTGTTTGATTCCCAAATATTTTGTATTTTTTCCAATTCATTATTATTAAATACAAATAAATCAATATGTAGATTAAAAATTCTAAAATATTTTCCCTGTTGTACAAATTCTAAGAATAATTATAGCTCCCAATTTTAGAATACAATTTACTAGCATGATCGCTGAAACAAAAACATTCACTTTATTTAATATACCGTAGCTACTTGTCTTTACAACTGGTATAAAGTTAAAGTCAATAATTTTACATCTCACTTCCTTTTTTAAACGAATAACACATACAGAATTGTGTTTTACTTCGCGATATTTCACCTACACTGTTGGCACATCATTTGAGCTTCAAAAAACTATTATAGATCAACAAAACGACAGAAATTATAATTGCTATTAAATAATTAGAATCAAATCTTGAACACCTAAAACTGGAAACGATGTTCTGAAATCTAATTTTTAAATTTTGACGCTTAGGAGTGTTTTCTACACCTTTGACGGAGATTGAAGGCGTAAAACGAAAAAATTAAGGCGTAATTGCGCCCGGTCAATTTCGAGCTCTGGTTGAGAGATCACTAGGGCTCGGATCTTTATGACCAATAAAAAAAAAATAGAGAAAAATGCTTGAAAATACGCCCTTAATAACGGGTAAATATGACCTAAAAATAACAAAATACGGCTAAACATTTAAATTTACTATACATCGAAACATGCTCAATTGTACATTTATTTTATCTCGTAGTCTCACTTTCACGTAGACAGCATAATTTGCTCCCTTGCACTCACTGCACCATTAGGAAATTAAATTTTAAATAGCTTTCTTGAAGTCACTTTAATTTCACAGAATTTGCAGAAAAAACTCTTTGCTCTGTGCTAAAATGATCCTCTCCAAATTCCTTTACAGAATTCCGTAATTTTACACTTTCAGAAAATTTTGTTTTTGGTAAAGCGGTAATCACTAATCGACTGCAGATTTTAACTCTTAGGACTATTTTCAAAATATTGACGACAATGTGACATTCATTGATGCAGCTGTACACGGGCATGCTGCTGCCGCATTGCCGAGATTAACGTTTAGAGAATGACAATAATATTTAACTTTAATTATTGACTGGTGAATTCTGACCAATTCAGTGAACCAAATAGTTTTGTTTTCCTCAAATGTATAATAAGAGTACAGTTCCGTGAATAATTTAATTCTCATCTACAACTTCTAGTGAATTTCCGATGTTATTAAAAAATTACCAGAGTTTTCCTCAAAGTATGACACTATGATCATAAATAATATCTTAATATGACCATAACTAGGAAAATGGCCTTAATATGCATTTATACGCTATTTAAAACACACTTAACTACAAACAGAAACATTTAATTCAGCATTACAACTAAAAAAAGGCAGGAAAAAAAAATATGACCTGTCGTAAAGATCCGAACCTCGTATTACTGTGGACTTATAAATGTCACGTACTGATGTGAGACAGCATTATCAGGTCCTGAAAAAGTCTGAAGGAAACCTCATTGTGGTCGGCTGGTCAGATCGTGTACTATTCATGTTTGAGTGGCATTTAGATGTGACAGTGACCAGATATCGGACTGCATATAAGGATTGCAATCCCAGGACACTTGCGAGATTGCTGTCAACCCGCGAGATCCGGCCATGTTTAAAACGATGTCAAATAGTAAACGTCTCATCAATGAATATACTTTGCCAGTATAAGTAGTTCACCACATATTAACATGCAAGTTTTTTGTTTCAAGGTATTATTGTGACTGCAAGAAAATCTGTTACACTTACAAGCAGCAACTTTCTAATAGTCAATTTCAAACTAATAGAATAAAAAAGGAGTCAGTCAATACCTACAGCTTTAGTAATAGGATTCATTTGGGCCAACTCTCAAATTTAGGTGAAGATTGTGAAAAATCTTTCACAAATTATTCTGCTCTTAAAACAGCATGAGAAGTTTCAGTCCAGTGAAGGTCCGTTTTCGTGTGACATTTGTAGAAAAATGTTTACACAGTCTAATAACCTTAAAAGTCATCAGCAGATTCATTCTGGAGAACGCCCGTTTTCTTGTGATATTTGTGGAAAAAGTTTTAATTAGCGTGGAAGCTTTGAAAGGCATCGGCGGATACATTATGGAGAGCGCCCGTATTCTTGTGATGTCTGTAGAAAATCATTTATAGAGACTTAAAAACTTTACATCATCGGGTTCATTCCGGTGAACGCCCGTATTCTTCTGACATTTGTGGAAAATTATTTACACAGTCTGGCAGCCTCAAAACTAATCGGTGAATTCATTCTTGAGAACGCCTGCTTTCTTGTGATACATGTGTGAAACCATTTATAGATCCTGGAAACTTACAGAGACATCAGCGGATTCATTCTGATTAAAGCCAGTTTTCTTATATGTGTGGAAAATTATTTACACAGTCAAAAATCTTCTAAGACATCTATGGATTCATTAAGGTGAACAATTTTCTTGTGGTGTTTTTGCAAAATCATTCATAGTCCTTGAATCCTAAAAATCATCACCAGATTGACTCAGTGAATGCTCTTTTCTTGTTTTATATATATATATTTATTCGTTGAGACCAACCACGGACCTCGTTGTCTTTGTGCAATTCTTCTTCTTTTGGGCCGAGAAGTCCTTCATTCGTCTTGAATGCGCCTGTTTTGCTCTTCTGACCAAGGTGCACCGCGTCTTCTTTTGGATTGTTCGTCTCGGCTTGTCCCATTTGTCGTTAACTTCTCCGAAAATATCTCTATTGAAAGCATCTTGTGGTTTTAGACCAAACAAATGAAGGTCTTCTTTAAAATTACAAATCAGGGAATTACAGTTTTGGGTTTTGAATCAAACAAATTAAAGATAATTTTTTGTTAGTCTGTTCTCCTCCATTCGTTTGAGGTAGCCATAGAATCGAGCCCGTCTTTTGCGGATTCTTTTGGTGAATTTCTCTATTTTGCTGTAGACTTCTGTGTTGGATCTCTTTTGATGGACGCCATTCTTGAAGTTGGAACCCAGAATTCCTATAATAATTTTTCTCTCTTTTTTCCTCCAATTCTCCCAACGGTCCTTTATCCGCATTCATGATCCAGGCTTCGGCTGCAAACAAAACTACTGGTTTAACGTCTTTTGATTTAATTTATAAATAAGTTTAATATAAAATAATGAAAATCAGATACTGAAATACTAGGTAGCTACACACAAATGGGTTCTTTTAGTAGGTGATTTTAGTGCCGATACGAAAACTAACAATTTTTAGTTACTGCAATCAAAAATTGATCTAAATTAGTGGTAGAAATGAGTACGTCACTTTTTTATCAGCTTCTTTGTGCAACATTTCATTTGGAAAGCCTTAATTTTCGGTCGTTCTGGTATTCGCGAAATGCAAAGTTCACTCCAACAAAGCGCTGCGCATGTTAAGTTTTAGAAAGAGCTTTGTTGGTCGTAGAACAACGGTTTGCGCTGAAAGGCTCAGCGTTTTGGCGAAGGATCTCTTTTCTGGTGTTCCTTTGCTTTGGCTACCGCTCGTAATTTTAATTACTGAAGAACAGATTCTTCTCCTTTTTCCTACTGTTTTACGCCTCGTCAAGTCGATGTTGTTAGGGGCAGAATGGCAGACCTACAGTTCTCTCACCAAGTTCAGCACTTTGTTGCAATTTGGCGCCGAGTTTACTATTACTTTTATTAATAACACTGCAGTTCTTAACCTTACTTTTCTTTCTATGTTTATATCTGCCTGTACTAGTTTAAACGTCCGTCAAAAATGACGGGCATATCCTTTGGTGATATTTGGAATTTGTTTGTAAAGAAAAACGATCATTCTACTGATATTTTCTGTGATATGAATAATCATTCTGTGATTATATTCTCGACGCATGTGACTAAAATGTTTTTAAATAACTGTATAACTTTAAATCACGGAAATTTTTATAGCTAAGCAAAAAATTTAAACTAAAGTATAATTTAAAAACGAATAACCATTATTTATTTGATTGGTATATTTGTCTGTTCCGTAGGTTTCGTGTAAACATTCTTGGGACGTTTTGATAAACTTCATTGTTTCTTGCCTACTGACAAAAAATTCTTAGGTTATGATGTAATCTGGTCCTAATAACTACTCCAGATAATACGAATGCTTTGAATTTCTGCATATAGCAGTCGTAAACTAACAAAAGGAAACTGCAAATTTAAACGAACGTCGCACTGTAATTTTTTTAATCTCTGCCTTGTGTTATAATTTTTTTATCTCTGTCCGTCGTTGTGCAGTTACTTACATAACAGATAATTGCCTTTTAACATTGAAACTACAATTCCTTTTCAAAACGTAAGTACAAATAAATTCGAATTCAATTATTTATTTGAAATTTACACTTCCTTTTTAACAGTCTAAGCGCAGAGAAAATCAGTGGAGTTATTCATTTGAAATTTTATGGTCAGCCAAGAAGCGTTGTGTTGGTGGGCACTGTAAGTAACAGTTCGGGTATTACCGGACTCGCCGCAGGTTTCCGATATATCGCGTTGACGTCCAGCCTGTAGGTTAAACGCTTTTATTAAAGAGGATTACTGCCTCTGCGTTTAATAATTAAAAGAAAGTGACTTATTCATTCTTTGACCCCGGGGTTATTAGAGTGGGGAGAGGTTAGTGGGCAAGTAAAGGGAAGTAATTCGGCTGTGACCTTTGGAAGGAACCATCTCGCCTTACTGTAACAATATTTTGGTTAGGTCATTAAGTAATTTCATAATTCCTCACACTTATCTGCAAACTGGACAAAATCCAGTACAGTTACACTTTGCCTTCAACATTTAATACGCACCGAAATTTTTCTTTCACTTCCTTGATGCGTTCATCTATACTGTATAAACGCAGTTATCAGTTATAATGTATTATTGCCGGACCTAGCAGATTTTTTGTGTATTTATCTTTTAATTGATGTAAATCTCTCATAAATCTTTATTTTATAAATCATTTTACCATCCCGGTATTTTAGACATACCACAGAGCGTGGTAGGTGAGCGGTAACGCTCTGGCCTCGCATTCGGGAGGATCTTGATTCGAATCCCCGTCCGGCAATGCAGATTTGGATTCTCCATGTTTCCCGAAATCACTCCAAACGAATGCCGAGATGGTTACTTAAAAACGCCATGGCCTAATTCCTTCCTGTTCTTTGCACCTAATTCTTTTCCGTCTCTAATGACCTCGACTTCGATTAGGCGTAAAACCATAGAGAAAGAAACAATTTAAATAAAATATTAAACCCATCAACTTGAAAATTTTTTGCTTTTTGTATCATTCAACATTATCAGAAGGTATTTTTAATACCAGAAAAAAGGCCCCAAATATCCTTTTTTTATCCTACACTGCTAACTATTAAGAAATTGTTAGTTGACTTAGACATTGGTTTTCCCAAATCGTAAAATGGTTTTTATTAATTATCTCATCCACTTTCCGTTGTGCTGTATAATATTGGAGCCATTACTTATAAAACAGGTGAGGTGAAACTGATGGAACGATAGATCTTACAAGTACTACTTTGCAATTAAGTAGACTATTAATGTTATTCTCTGTTCAATTTTGTTTGGCAGTGGTAAAGTTATAAAGTCGCAACCTAATGCATTGTGGTAGTGTTATGGTCCCATAGAATTATTGTAGGTCTCATTAAGGCTTTTGCCCGTAATTAACAAGGAGAAGTACAAGATATTAACCACAGTTCGTCCTGCTCTCTGATGGAATATTCATCACTCCCTGGTTTGGTGCTATTCATCTGTTCCAAGCCTTATCTTACGCGAGAAAAAGAGAATACGGGAAAACTTCACTTCTTGCTTCTATACATCTCACGTCGTCATCTCTATAGTGGAGATTAGAACTTCGGTAAAAATAATATTTCTCAAGTCTTCGTTAAAAATTAACTCCCTTAATACTTCTATCAGGATCTTCACAATGATATATCTCCTCTCCTTCGTTCAACGTTTTTGCAAGCCAGATCCTTCAGTACTTGGCGTGTGGCTTCTTTCCAACTAACTTTCCCAGTCACGAAACGCGCCATCCTTATCTGCAGCTTCTCCAATACTTCTATCCTCCCCTTTTTACTCACACGTCTGAATAATATTGGACTTGTCGGATCCCAGCAGCCCAGGCGATATTAACTTTATTTCCAATTTCGGCGCTAGAAAAGGAGCACACTGTTAGCGGCTTGACATCTCGGTACAAAGGAGATCTACATCCTAAAATATCACATAACTGCAAAGTGTTAACAACAGCGTCAACAATCTCTCGATTAAAAGTTGTGAGCTTTCCTGGTATTGGTCGCCAAATGTGAATTGCCTGTTATCTTGTAAATGGTCAGTGAGCTAATTACTCCGTTGGTGGAGGACGTGTGCTATTTAGATGAGAACGGCCCAATTCTGCTCACTCAACACATGCAAGCTGTTAGCCCGGATAGTTTGAATTACGATTTTCTGACATATAACCGCCAAGCAAATTAAGAGGTATTACGACAACGCCTGGAAATGAAAAACTTTCCGGTCAAAATACTACTGACTTTAATTGGCTCTTTATGTTTTTGAAATGATATGAAAATGTGCTTCGTTTGAGTTCTTCTTTACAATCTTACCTTCATCTCTTATTTTTACCTTTATAAAATAAATTATATTACCACTTTTCCTTAAGTTTCCAGCGCCAGATTAGTTCAAATAGGATCTTTATTTAACTCTCTATGTCCACCGCTGGTTTTTCTTAGATACCGCCGCTGTAAATCAAACTACTATTAAAAAATCATACCAGCTGTACTTTAAGAAACTCCACTTTCTTTATTATAATCTCAACATGAAACAAAAGTCTTCCACTTATCTTATTACACTCCACTTTCAAATGACAATCAGTTATGTAATACAACTTTCATGTTTCACTATCATTATACTAATCTTCTGCCGTCAGGCTAATATTTTCCATTTCAAATCGAGCCAGGATTTTTGCAGATTCTCCATTAAGCTTTTTCCATCCACACCTTCTCTCATTTGATTTTCCCTTCAACTACTTTTTTTTTTCAACTGTTCTTTTTCACCAAGTATCTCGTATACCTCTCTTGACATTCTGTGACCGTAGAAACTCAATGTTAGTATTTAAAATCATAACGCCTACTAAAAATAAAAAATAAAAAAACAATTTTACTAATATTAAGGTTACAAATTGGGGTGAGGTTGCGTACCTCACTAGGACGTGTGTTATTTAGACTAGAATGGCCCAATTCTCCTCTCTCAACACATGCATGCCGTTAGCCCGGATAGTTTGAATTACGATTTTCTGCCATGTAACCACCAAGCAAATTGAGAGGTACAGGGCGTTCGCCGGGAAACGCAACCCACTGTTAGCGCTACAAGGAAGAAACTGCTCCCGGCAAGCGAGCGGTCAGTTTCCGGCATTGTTCGACCGTCGGCCGCGGACTATTTCATAACAATTACGCTTCATAAACTTCATAAACTTGTGTGCTAAGCATTTAAATGTGACGTAATTCATTAGCTTACCTTATAAAAGATGCTGGAAGTGTTGACCCTCTTGTGTAATGCACATTTCACATCTTCTGAACATATTTCGAGACACACGCTGCCCTAACTGACTTAATGATTTTTTGGGTGACTGTTCTAGTCGAAAAGCGATAGCGTCAATTTTCTCCTCTGTGAGAATACGGTTGACCGACAGTCTCTTTTTGTTAAAAAATGAACCCGTTTCTCTTACTTTTTTAACCAGACGCAGAATTGTTGATTTAGCTGGCAGTAAAGCGCCAGGAAATTCGCGACGAAATTTACTGCGACACTTTTTAAACGACTTCTTCTTCACATATGTATCGTAGAGAAATATTCTTTGTTGCAAACTGTAACGTACCATAATTTTACTCACACTCAAACACGGTACAGATTAATAAGAGTATGAAGCCCCAAACCAGCCAAACCGCAAAGAAACGTTTATTCACAATACTGATTAATAAGAGACTGAAGTCACAAACTATCTACAATGCAAAGAAACCGTTCTTAACAATGTAAGGGTCACTGCACTGCACTGTTGGGGCAGCGGAGGTGTTAAACAGTGCGGTGATTCACGGTGCCGTGTGTCGGAAACTGCTGGCTGGACTGACCGAGCAAGTTGCCGACGGCAACAGACTGGGAGGGTAGCGTTTTCCGGCGAACGCCCTGTTATTATGACAACGCCTGAAAATGAAAAACTTAGTTCCAGTCAAAATACTACTGACTTTAATTAATACCGTTCCTTGAAACAACTTTAAAATACTTATATTTCATTCAAAGTACATTTCACATGCTATTTTAGTCTCCGTACAGAGAGAATGGAATCATTCGACACAACCTTCTCCAAGCGCCGCATCACACACACTGCATGTTGCAATGCAGGCATCCAATCAACAATCGCAGCCCGCCCAGCTGTGCTGGCAGCGTCAAAGACTGTTACTTAAATAAAACAACTCCATGTTACACCGTTTACTAAACAAACTACAGTCTGTGGAAAATCAACAATTTTACGAGTCTAGTTACAAACATTAATACAATTGTTCAGAATACTTAAAATCAATAAATGCAATATAATTCAATATTAATAATAATCATACTAAAAATTAATAATAAAAATATTTGGGGTTAGTGACAATGTTACAAAGTTGATGGACTCAGCTTTTCTGCTACCACTCGGATGTAATTAGCCGTTCTCGCAGCAAACTTCACGCAGTAGCAGCGAGCAATCAATAGGGGAAGGGAAGGGGCGGCTATTCCGCATTAAATAATTGTTTTATCGGCAAACAAGCGCTGATTTCTTTGCATTAAGTCACGCAATTAATTTAATGGGTTTTCATGTGGTTTCTACCCGTCTAGTGCATCTAAAAATAAAAAAATAAAACTTCCCTTCGGTTTATTATACCATCATTGGTGTTCTAAAACATGTTATGTTCATATTTTGATATGTTTATCTAAATAGTAATAATAATCTGTTATTAAATGTTACTTACAGCTTTTTCTCTTAACTTACAGTTTACCAAATGAAATGTAATGAGAAAATAAAAACCGATTTTTACTATTATTATTTACATAAAAATAGTATTCCAATATCAAAATATCTACATAACTCGTTTTATGGCACCAATTATGGTTTGCTAAATCGAAACAAGTATGCTAAAACAATTTTTTTAAATATTTTTAGCTGCTCTATATGGATAACAACCACATGATCAATTATTATTAGTAAAACAGCAAAGGAAAACGGCCTAAAAAATCAAAACGTAATTCTTTCATAATCCTTTTTACTTTTGCTTCTGGCATTACAGTTCATCGAAGTCGAGATCGTTAGGGACGGGAGTTGATGGGGATCCTGGAACGGGAAGGAATTTGGCCATGGCCTTTTGAAACCACCATCCCGGCATTCTCCTGTAATTATTTCGGGAATGACGAGCTGGTTTCGCTTTCGGGAGGACGTGGGTCTGAATCCCCGTGCGACCATCCTGATTTCGGTTTTCCGAAATCACTCCAGGCGAATGCCGGGATGGTTCTTTCAAATGCCGTGGCCGAATTCCTTCCCATTCCTTGCCTCCAGTCCTTTCTCGTCTCTAATGATCTCGATGCTGACAAGACACAAAAACACACAAACCGCGATTTAAGGATATTATGGAAAGCATATTTTAACCCGTATCCTCCCGCCAGAACTGAGAGTGTTCGAGCCTATTGCTACGATGATTTTTACTGTAATAAAACAATGATTTCAGTTCAATTAATTTTGATAGATGTTCTAGTGCTGTCCTATCTCACTTGGAAACGAGAAGCGCGTTCCAAAGGCTTCCAAACGTTTAATTTATTCACTTGTTCGGAAGAAGTAACATAGCTGCCACGATTTTGTTGCGCCCTTCTTAACCTATACAGATGGAATATTACTTGTTCATTGGAGTTCGCCAGTCTATCGGTGACAAGGTCGTAATAACGAAATGCAAAAATTAATGTCGTGTAGTTTCGTTCAGTTCGCTTATTTAACGATGGTTCGGGCCGTACCCCCGAGCTTTTACGATCGTGATCGCGGCAGAATTAATGATCCGTTGTTTAGCGCACTTCGTTTCTGTTCACTGCAGTCTCACCTGAGCACTGTATTAACTCTGTCTACAAAAGAATGACAAAATACTGCAAGCTGACTTTTGAAATGTTTTTGTAGTATCAACGTTATCGTTATCACTATCATTTCTATTTAAAAGTTTGGTATTCAACGCGAAGGTTGGTTGGATTCTCTCGATAGAGGTAGCCTATATTTAACCCGTTGTCAGAGGTAGGGAAGCCGATTCCTTTCCCCCTATCTAACCTACACGGTAATACTACCTGGTTAAGGGGAAGTACAGTTTAACGTTTAAAGTTAATTCGCGCCATGGATTCTACTCACATGACAACTAAATTGGTGAATTATGGCATGACAATTGTCTACGAGATGTGTCTATATAATAACGGGACTATAGCTGCAAAAAAAAAAAAAAAAAAAAAAAAAAAAAACTTTTGGATTTATACATATTCAGTTATTATCACCTTCAATAAACACCCTTCCTCTATCCATACAGCTTCCCATGCCGATTTTCCATTGTTCGGAGCTTGTTTTTGGCGCGTGCCGCTTTTACTATCACAGCTTCAAAGGACTGAAATCTTGTTCCTATTACTGCAGATTTGACCTTGGGGACAGATAAAAGTCACGTGGTGCAAGGTTAGGCGAATAATTTTTTTTCTTATGGCTTTACGCCTCGTCAACGCCGTGGTCTTTAGAGACGGGATGGGGACTGGGGACAAGCAACAGGAAGAAATTCGGCCATGGTCTTTTGAAGGAAGCATCTGGGCATTCGCCTGGAGTGATTTGTGGAAACCATGGAAAACCCAAATCTGGATGCCCAGACGGGGATGCGAAACGGCGTCCTCCCGAATGCGAGGCCAGAACGCTAACCGCTCACCCACCACGCTCGGTCAAGTGAATAAGGTGAATGGTCTGACACTGGGATGTTGTACTTCACTAGAAACGTCTTCACAGACAGTGCAGGAAGAGCCGGGGCGTTGTGTTGATGGATAACCCATCACTTATTCTTCCACAATCCGGGTCGGTTTTTTTTTCTTATTTTTTCACTGATTTGAGCAAGATCCTTTTGGCCAATTATCTGACGGTCAGATCGAATCAGATTACCGAATTATTCAATATTTTGATCCGTTTTTGACGTGGAAGGATGACCGGTGTGTGACTCATCTTCAACTTCTCGGCCATCTTGGAAACGCTTATACCACTCAAAAACTCGCGCACGTGACAAACATTCACTGTCATACACCCCTTGTAACGAAAGATAAGTTTCAGTAGTGTTTTTTCAAAGTTTCATGTCAAATTTCACGACAATTCACCACTCTGTTATCATTTTTCATGCAAAACAAAACGAAAACAAATGGAGGCCATTGTACAGACTGGTTTGATTACAGACACTAGAGGCGCTGTTATCGGAAAAGAATGATTTACGCTACTCATCTGTCAGTCGTCAGCCTTTGGCGCATGCGCAATACTTCTGCAGAAGCATAAGTCTCGTCATTTTAAAGCCACGCCTCTTGTACGAGCATATGACAAACCTCTTTGGAGATGATAAAATGCGTGCTTCCAAATTTATAAAGTTTCGTATTTGTGTTTGCACAAGTACTTCTCCTGTAACCAGGGCCGGCGTTAGGGGGGGGGGGGGTAAGCCAGATTGTAGAGTTCTTTAATAAAAAAATAAAAAAAAAAAGAGAAAGGTCGCCCATTTTACCCCGGGCCCGAAATTGCTAGCGCCGGCCCTACCTGTAACAAGAGCCTTTATTTAGAGCTTTTCCCTCCATGTATTATCTTTAAAAAATGTTAACCTTTACTCAAGTTACATGAAACTTATAAGATGGAATATCTGTGGCTAAGTTAATACCGAGCGGGGTGGTGTAACGGTTAGCGTTCTCGCCTCGCATTCGGGAGGACGGCGGTTCGAATCCCCGTCCGGGCATCCAGATTTGGGTTTTCCATGGTTTCCCCAAATCACTCCAGGCAAATGCCGGGATGCTTCCTTCAAAAGGCCATGGCCGAATTCCTTCCCATTCCTTGCCCCCATCCTTGCCACCAATCCTTTCTCGTCTCTAAAGACCTCGATGTTAAAAAGAGACGTAAAGCAGTTACAAAAAAAAAAAAAAAAAAAAAAAAAAAAAAAAAAAATAGCTAAGTTAATCGCTATCCCAAACGAAAATTTTGGGATTGGTATGTTGCCTAGTTTCAGTTTTCCTTGAGCACATTTGGTGGATTAACATCACTATATTGCCGTCACATTTTGTAGTTAATTTAACGTTCTTAATTGACTTGTGGCGTTTATAGTTCTAGTTAGAAATTGCTGTTAAGCAGTGAAAACAATGAAGGACGGGGAAAATAACCCACCACTTACCATATATGAGGGAGGAGGTCCAGGACGAACGAACTTTACAATATTTCTATAAATGACCTTAACTACTGTAGAGGCGAGACTTATGGCAAGAAGGAAGGTGTGTACACATGAATATGTGGTAGAGTATTTGATGGTTGATAACTTATCATTATCAAAGAACAATAATTATGTGCTGTTAAACTAATAATCTGTTTCCTGACAAGTTATTTAAAGAAACCGAAAACATTTTGAAAAATATTCTTCGTAAGCCAGAGTGGCGACTGGAAGAGACAATTTTCCAAAGTACATATTGATGTGGAAAATAATATTTCCAAAATATACTGCATTTTATTAATCTAAATAGTCATAAAAAGCGCGTAAGCAAACCCTTATAAATCCTTGCAAATAGTGCTTCAGATACTATCGTTAAACTTGGTTTGTATTCGATGTCTTTCGGAAGAGTAGACCTGATTTTACCTGATATCTCCCTTTTTTTTATCCGTCGTATACAAACACGAAGAATACACACACCAAACAGAGTGATCTATGCCTACTTCACGTAATAACTCTGAACTTACTGGGAAAGAAATGAGAATCACTCCGACAAAATTTCCCGAGGGTGCTACGGAAGAGGAAAAACCCTTTTACCGCGAGAACAGAGATGGCACCCAAATTTATTTCTTCTTCTCTTCGAATTTGGCTATCTAAAAACAACGAAAAGTAATCCAGTGCATTCATCTTAGTTTCCAGTAATTCTTCATCCATTCATTTTGCTGTTTCCTCCTTTCTTAGGTCCAGATGTTATTACCTTTCCTCTTCTCCTTTCGCTGGAAATCCTTTAAATTTTGTATCGACCTTCTAAAACTTGCTCTGTCTTGTATTATATCTACTGTTATTCCGATCTCTATCGTATCTTTCTTTACTCCTTGGATCAACTGGTTGTCATTCTAATTCTTATAAACGTGGTTCAAAATACTTTTTTTGTAAATCAGCTATTATCCATCCTCATTTTGTAAACAAAAAAATTTGATCCTCTTCTTTCTCATCGTGTTTGATTTCCTTTAATTTTATTCTTAATTGAATATTTATTTCAATGTTATAAACAAGGTGTTAGGCCGTGATCGTGTTTTTGGTCATGGTAATGGGTGTAGAATAACGAAAAAAAGTCTTCACGGGTGTACCGGCGGATTGCGTCGTGAAAACACGATATTTCGATCGAGTGTGGTGCGTGAATGGTTAACATTCTGGCCTCGCATTCGGGAGGACGCGGGTTCGAATCCCCGTCCGGGCATCCAGATTTGGGTTTTCTATGGTTTCCCCAAATCACTCCAGGCGAATGCCGGGATGCATCCTTCAAAATAGCCATGGACCAATTCCTTCCACTTCCTTTTCCCCAGCCCCATCCCGCCTCTAATGACCTTAGCCGTCGACGAGGCGTAAAGCCATAAGTAAAAAAAAAAGATATTTCGACGACTGACTCCGCCTTCTTCCTCAGGTGTGGAGACATCTGTACTGGTCGGCTGAGCGGCAGATAGACTGATATAATGGTTACCGTATTGCAGACAGCTTCAGTTAGTAAATGCCTACTTTCTCCACGATCTGAGTCTTCAAGCTCGCAGGACCTGATTAGATGTATCTCTTGAGTATGAACATTGTTGGACCTTTTAAGATCGATGTAAACGAAACATACATTGTGCAGAGTATAAAAGTAACAAAAAATAGTTTTTTATAAGAAAAATAAATATTTTTTTAGAATCTGAACCTGACCTGATTTCGCAGAAATACAAACTTGATATATATTTAACCCTAAAAGTTCAAATTGCAAAATTTTAAGAATTTCCGTTGAGTTAGAAGGGCCTTAGAAACATTGAAGAGAGTGAGACAAGGCCCCGTTTTATAGTATAAGGACATATTTCCGTATCGATAAAAGTTATTGATTTGGGTATCAATTTACGAACAGTCATCTCTCCAACCTTGAGTAACAAGGATCCCCATCAAAAACAAGCGTAAAAGTAAACGGTGTTGATATTCCAACTGAAAAAAGTGCGATGGGTAGGAGGGTTTAACCTCGTTGGTAGCGAGTAGCGCCCGCGAGTAGCGCCCGTTGAGACGACAAGAGAAGCGAGGGCTGCATTGTGAAATGTTTAACCAGCGCATTGCACTTGGCCGCCTTCCAAGGAAGCAGCAGAGAGCTAGCGATTCTTGCCGAGTGGGCCACATACCAGGCCCGCAACCGCTCAACAAGTTTGCCATCCCGTCCTGGAAACAATTGAAAGTGGGAACGCTCTCCACTATCTCATTTCCTCAGCATCCGATGAAAGCCACGGTGATGTGCGATATCTCGATATATGCGATCAATATCTCGATAGCATCTCGTCCACAGCTGCAGCTGCTCAAGCATTTCCATATGTAGCTTGAGAAATGCTGATTGTCACTTAGGGAGCGTGCATAAACCACGTAGCTCCATTTTGCCCTCCTGTGAACCCCCCTCCCCCCCCCCCAGTAGCCCTACGTCGCTTTCCTGCATCCCATTACCCCCCCCCCCCCCCCCCCACGTAGCACGTAGCATTTTTTTCTTTTTGATTCCACAAGACATTTTGTACTGTTTTCTCTTGTCAGACTATTGTAAATTACATGCGGAGGTAATTAACTGAGGGACATAAATGTACACATGCTGTTGTGAGTTCTGTTCCTCATTTTAACTATGAAAAATGTTATGAAAGGAAAGCTACGTGGCCTGGCTCGGAACCCCCCCTCCCCCCACGTAGCCCAGCGTAGCCTTCCAGCCAACCCCTCCCCCCCCCCTGGCCCGAGCCACGTAGTTTGTGCACAGTCCCTTATTAGAAACTAGCATTTTCTCGCTGCTTAGCTCGCGTGAAACTTGGTATGATTAAGAGCCCGTTTGGATATTTTTGTTTCTCGTAACATGGTACAAACATTTGCAATGTGGTGCCGTTGTAAACTTTACCGTAAATTAAATTCCACAATTTCGTTACTTGTATTTGAGTGTTAATTTTTGATGTAGTAGTTTGATTAAAATTTGGCATGTATTCTAACATACTGCATTTCAGAAAACTGAAGAAAGAAATAACAAAGGTTATATGTTAAAAAAAAAAACCTGAACAACAGCTCCAAATAGGTGGAGTGTTAATCTGTGTTTTTATCGTGATCTTTGGTGAGTACCTCGGAAAGAGGAGTTCATTTGTAAGGCACTGTTATCTGTGGCGCATATTTGTTCGCGGTACGAACAAATTATTCTTTTTGCTCCGTTCCCCGGCTGCATGGAGCAATAAAAAATACCGCATATCTTAATAAAATAAGCTTTCAAACTGAGGAAACACCATCCAAATTGGTGTGCTAGTTTTTCCGCGACGCCTGGACGGAGGGACAGACAGACGCAGCTTGCCTGCAGCTTTATAATAGCATAGAATCGTCATTAAACGAGTAGACTATATCTTTTCTCTGAATTAACTGTGAATTGCCTTTTGGAGTATGATATGTGTAGCTGTTGGCTCACTTTCTGAAACGGATTACAAGTCCGAGCAGATATTTTGAATACAGGTTTAGAGGTGATATGCTGTCTGAGTTACTGAATGATTCTTAGCCAAAACATATCAAGATTTCCTGCTTAAGGCTTAATGAACATACCGGTTGTTTAAAAAATGACCGGTATATTTGAAAAATCAATAAAAACTAAACGGGCAGCGATAGAAATACGCCGTTTGTTGCAATATGCTTGGGACAACAGTAAATTTTCAAACTTTCGAAATTAGTTACAATTTTCAACAACAGATGATATAGAAGTAAACGCAGTCTGTGAGTTTGCCATTCTGTAAGTTGTCTTTCTGCTGTAAGCGTGTGCTGTTCACAGATTGCAAGTTTGCTGTGAAAAAATGGTTTATTTCTTACAACTTTAGATTTTTTCCAGACTGCAGTGCCATCTGTTGATGAAAATTGTAACTAATTTCGAAAGTTTGTGTGCCTGAAAATTTACTGTTGTCCCAAGCATATTGCAACAAACGGTGTATTTCTATCGCTGCCCGTTTAGTTTTTATTGATATACCGGTCATTTTTGAAACACCCTTCAGATTGAAAATCTAAGCTAAATTATGGCACGGCGCACTGGATTAAATAGGTTCAACGAAACAGGCCGAGCCCATCACCCCGCTTACCAGCCATCCAGTTTGATGTTTTCCGCAGCCATCAAAGTGAATCTCCTCCCTCATAAACTACACATATCACAAACAAAAAAATACAATTATCAGACGCTGAACATAGTTCACGTTTTACATACAGATGCCAACACTACGTTTCCCCCTTTAGTATTTAGTACCACCTGGCTGCAAGTAAATAAACTCGGAGTCAGCATGCGGCTGTTAAACAATAGCTACCAATTTGACAATGGCAACGATGAATAACATTCACCAAAGGCAGCGGACCCCAAAATGTTTGCGAAAAGGTGGTGAAGCAGTATTCTAAAAAAAAAATATCGCGGAATTTTAGGTTTTGCGAGAGAAATTTCGGAGAGAGGAAAAGAAACAGTTTCCACTGACGAAAGTATAGCGAGGGGATGAATAATGAATCGGCGCCTGGCAGTAGACTACGAGGTGCGTGGTGTTTACATTTGTTTGGCCGCTGTTGGTTGTTTGCTATTTGATTAGCCCTCCATAACGCCGTGTCGAGTGGTGCCCCTGTTGACCCGGCAGGGCGCGCTAACAAGCACGGCGACGGGGCGACCCTCAGACTAATGAGAGGACCACACCTGTCGCCTCATACCGCAACGAAACAACACCGTACCACTCACACATAATGTGACAGCGAGTAATTTACCTGTCGATATTTTCCGATGCAGTGTCCCTCTTATTCAACACTTCCGGGTAAATTACGTATTCGTTCAGAAAAAAGTAATTCCTGGTACGTTGTTTTCGCCGTCGATACAGCAGTTTATTCTCAACAAGTTCCTGGCCATAAATGATTTGAATTTGTAAACATATCTGACATAATGTAATTTGATCGGGTTCCGCGAATTTGATCGCTGAAATATCGTGTGCAAACACCTTGTTAACTCGGTTACTCAGCCGAGGACATTACATCAGTTCTCAACGGTGAGAGAAACTTCGATCCCATATATCTGATATAGTTCCATGCTAAACTGCCGTTTTCTTCAGTTTTTCACAACTTTTCGATGGTTTTTCTTTTTATTTGGAAGAAAATTTGAAATAATATCTCACGCAGGGCTGTATTTTTACCTCACTCACTGTTGCCAAACAAATGACATATTCCGTTAATTAGTATACCAGTATTATTTTACTTCACATTAATTTTAATTTAGATAGAACAGAAGGTCCGCTGGCAATTTCCCTAGTCGCGAATTTTTATCGTAAATTCTTTCACCGTTTGTTCTGAAATTTTCTCATTTCCAATCTCGAACGTCCTCCCCTGTAAGAGAAAATTAACCCCCTCCCGTACACCAGGATTCAAGTGTTAATTAAGTCTCACGGTTATCTCTTCCCCTCTAAGCGCTACTCAAATTTCTTCCACCAGTATCCATGCCAGCCTCGTCAGCAGTATACGCCTTGTGAACTTGCAGCTCTTTCTTCTCTTCGAATCGTTACCGAGCTCGGTGGGTGAACGGTTGTAGCGAAACAGTATTAAGCCAAGTATAGAAATAGTGATAACAGTAATTGGGAGAAGTAAATGAAAATTATTCGTAAAGCTTAAGTCGCCACGAAGCATTGTTGAGCGCGGAGGTGCAGAGTGTGATAAAGTAATTGTTAGGGAGTCTGAAAACCCGCGGCGGGAGTCGGCATGTATAATTGTATAGTGGGCCAGTCTTCCCTTGTTTAAGTATTGACTGGACCGAAAAGGAATAAATAGTTTGTCCGCTGAGCATTTTAGGGAAGTACTTCGTGACGAACGACGAGTTTGCAGTAGTGAGAAGTGTGGACACAGAGTGTAAACTCGATAGACAGAAGCGTGGTCAGGAAATGAAGTATCGATTACCCTTATCCACGGTCAAGATCAACAAGTTTAATTAGCGGTGGTGTTGGAATATCTGTATGTGCTTGGTGGATAAATCCAATGTGAACTTAAAATCGAACTGTGAAATTACTTAGAAGAAGAATCGAACCTGCAGGCCTAAACAATTAAGCACATTATTCACATACCCACATGCATTGAATCAGCCACAAGTGGCACCAAGCCTCTTTTATCGCCACGCGGTAACGTTTCGGCCTCGCATTCCTATCCGGACAACGAGATTTCGATGGTTGCTCGAAGTCAGTTGAATGCCGGCATTGTTCTATCAAAAAGATTATGGCCAAGTTCCTTCCCCTGCCTAATGACCCCGACGACGCGATAGGGCATAAGCGAAAAAAAACTGCACTTTTTCAATTCCTATATTTGATAACTTCACCTCAAAATTCTTAGAGACGCATGCAAAATACATAGTGTGTATTTTTTATTACCAGATAGCAGATGCTGAGAAGAAAGTTATATTAAATCGCCTTGTGTTACATGAGATAAACTGGCAATTTACATTCAATGCCAAATAAGTTTTTTCTTATTATGGGTGCTAGTTTAGAACAACTGATAGTTCGGAACAACATTACAGCATCTTAAACAACAGAAGGAACTGAAAAATATGACATGTGAATCTAACTATTCCAGGGATCCCCAAAGTGATCTATATGGGCCCAAAGGGGTCGATTAGATTTCTGCAGGGGTAGATTAATACACGAGGGATGAAACGGGGTCGGTTAATACTAAAGAGAATCAGTTGAACTGTCTACGGAAAAATGGGATTATTCCAATAAAAATCAGATCAATAAATAAAATTTAAGCTCTTCCTCTCAATTCTCGAGGGTTTGCGAAGTTAACTGAAAAAAAAAAAAACGATGAAACTTTCAACCAATTATTTTTGACCACGGCAAGCGGTAAGGTGGTTGTCAAGAAGTGATGGATTGCAGAGGCCGATCTGAAAATTTTCGCAGGAAGGTGGATCCATCGTTACGTAACGAGTTAAAATAGTCCAAGACTTTTTTTTTTACTTATGGTTTTACGCCTCGTCGACGTTGAGGTCATTAGAGGTGTGAAAGGAATGGGTTCAAGGAACGAGAAGGAATTCGGCCTTGGCCTTTTGAAGGAAGCATCCTGGCATTCGCCTGGAGTGATCTGGAAAAACCATGGAAAACCAAAATCTCGATGCCCGGACGGGGATTCGAACCGGCGTCCTCCCGAATGCGACATCTTCCGAACTGGTAGAAGTTTGAAGTGGTAGTAAAACCAAATGATTCGCACAACAGTGTCTAAAACATTTACTTACAACTCAAAATCAGAAGAAGAGAAAGAGATCCAAGGAAGAGAAAACAAAAAGGCTGTTGTTCCGTTATTTATTTATTTACTTATTTTTTTGTTTTCCTGGCCAGCATACATTTCTCTGATAATTTATTTGTGCATAAAGAGTACAAATAACACGTTGTACCGTTCTGACCTCATTAGCTAATTAAAAGTAATTAATCTAATTATTTTATTGAATGATCATGAAACGTAGAACTTGCGTGAATACTTTATATGAGAAGTCCCAAATGGTTTTATTTCAATTACTGACATGACATGTATAACAAAAGTAGTTAAAATTAATCAGTTGTCCTTTTGTGGGCGCCAGGGTATTTTATATAAAATACACAAAATTAAACAGTAAACAAATTCAACATTTTGACTGTTCACTTCTGAAAGAAATATTTGCTCCGGGCTATGAGAGCTCTTATCTGCAGGGTCGTAGCTGGGCAATGCTATGAACTTGCACTTGTAGCTGGCATAATGTCCTTCATATGGCGATATATAATTACCGAATTTTGATGTCGGCCACACACACTGGATGAAGTTTTCTGCTCTGCTACGGAACAGTGTGGCACAGTTCTTCAGAACATCCTTTGCCTGAGCACCTCCGCTCAAACAAAGTGGCTGATGTCCCGTTCCAGGCAACACAGTTCAATTAACGCACAGATAGTCCACATCGACTTATCGTGAATGCCGACCAGCACTGAATGTTCCTCCGTGCCACATGAAAACAGAAATTCCTCTCCGTCACTCTGTACATCTACCTGGCTAGCACAATACAATACTCCCCTCTCCCAGCGTCGCATCACCCCAGCAAAACTCGCCCGCCAGTTCTAGGAACCTGACCAGCTGACATTCCTGACCAGCCGCTTAGCACCCACAAGCTAACTAAAATATTTTCCATTTTTAAAAAAAATAAACATATAGTTTATTAATGTAACTAGCGGTCACAAGACGCGTTCGTTACAACGTGGACCAAATCGCGAGCAGGGATATTATTTCGTAGAAATATTTTTTGGAGCCAAAGGAAACACATTTCTTCAAACTTGGTGCCTTATCGACACATCGCTTATACGTATATTGGTGTGGTTGCTAAATTATATGTTACACTAGAGCGAAAATTGCGGCGGCGTCTGTAGTGTAGCACTCTCCTCACTTACTCGGGTCGAGTCCGGCAATAAATTTTTATAACTTTATTAATCTTACGATTTGAGATAGTGTATGTTTGTTCTTTGAAGCAAAACAGAGAAGAAAAACTGTTACGGCACTTGTAACATATACACTACGACCAAGTGTATAGTAACTAGTTTGTTTTTGTAATTATTAACTCTTTAGTAATTCAGTGGACAATGTAATAATTTGAATACATGTACTCGCTCACCAATTCCACATACTGTTCATATTGTAATGTCATTGGATAGATAGTATTAAGTTACAATCTCCCATATCAACAGGTATTTTCCGACAAGCTCTCGTTCTCCTGTCTTGCGCTTGGCAACTGCCGGGTTGCTGGTACGAGCTCTGCTTTGCCTGTCGTCGCTTCCTTATTGTAGCTCGCTCGCTTGTCCTCGATCCCAACACGAAGAAATATGTAAATTTCACAAGGGGATACCGTTGGTTCACAACACACATTACAAAATACCTTGTCTACAAGAAATTCGTTTAGCAACGTTTGACAGAACCTAATTATTTCTGTCACGTAAGTTGCGGCGTTCACCTGATGGAACGTATTGATTCTCCATCCCACACGGTGTCAAAGACTATACAGGTTGACAGCGAGTACGGAGCTCTTTGATATGCAAAGTGATCCAAGAGCGTTCATCTAGTAGATTCCACCCCCAGGGCTCGAAGCAGCTAACTCCGCGTCGGGCGCCTGAACAAACGGGGCGCTCGCCCTCCTTAATTATGTGTCACAATTAATAATCAAATACTCTAATTAATTAATAAATAAAAACTTTTACATTTCATTGCTTAATTTTAAACAGCTAGGGAAAAGGCTTGGAGAAATAGTTGGGATAAAATGGAAGGAAGACACAGGAGAAAGTATCCAAGATAGAGAATGAATTGGGCAGTTCTGGAACAGAAGGAATCGTATAAGAACCGACGACATTGGTGATAAAGTAAATACGTGTGGTCGTAACGGTATGGTGTCAAGGTTTCTATTGGCTGCTCATTCCACCTGTGTCGTAGTCGCCTTATCCTAATCGCGTTAATCCCACCGAGTAAAAACACCTAAAATTTAACATGGAATCCAATCCAAGTAGGCGTTCTGGCGTACTTCACATAAGATGCAAGCTGTGACAGAGGCCTTTCAAAATTTCAGCCAAGGTCGGGGTTTGAACAGGAGACCTTTCGATCTCCTGTCAGACACCTTAACCACTGATCCACCAGAACGCTCGCATTAGTCTCTCTTCATTGGTACAGAAAAATCTGCAATTCCTAATCTTTTTTGTTTTGCTTTATTTTGCTTTAGTATGACTGTATAACGAGAACATTTCTGTCTCTCATTAATACATCTAAGATTTTTCAGATTCAACAGAAATTCTTCAAATGTTTCAGAACAAGCACTTATAGTCAAATAGAGGTCACATTAGTATTTCAGCAACATCAGATAACATTTGACTTTAAAAACTGATTTTTTGTCACTTTTAGACTCTGTAATTTTTAATTTTTTTTAAATCGACCTTAAGAGGTTCCAATGTTATGACCTTTGACCATAGAAACTCCTTTCCGGCATAAACTAATTTTTCCATGAAAACAAAAAAATCCCAATTTTATACAAAATTCAATGTATCTTGCGTTTAAATCCATCTTATGAGGTGCTACAATGATCAAACTCAAGACATAAATGAGATCAGGTCACGCGGAAATGATGTATGTTACTAAAAACTCAGATCCTGAACAAATTGTACATTTACCTACCCGAACATGACTGCTAGCTGTATGTACTCTACATCCGCAGTCTCTCACACACAGTAAAAACATTAACTTTTAATCCGGGCAAACAAGGCTTCATTACAACTGGACTTACAGCACCAGTTGAAGGCTTTCCCGCTAACTGAAGTAGGCACACGTGCCTTCAGTTCTGCGCGTCGAAACAATCTATCGACCACACGTTCACGTGTCCTGTTTGTGTACTCTCTTGCCATTCATCCCCACTATACACGGTAATCGTTCTTGCAACACAACGCGCACCGTTCTGCTGCTGACAGCTGTCCAGGTGAAAGCACACAATGATCCATCACTCGACACCCGGCCCAGTCATTACAGAACGATAAACTCTGCTGACAGAAAAATTACATTTGGAATTTTTAATACTATTTAGCTATTTAGGTATTTTCGTATTTTTCTGCACTACTTACCCTCCCTCTTGGCTCAGTTGGTTGTGGCATCGTGTCGGGCCTAAAACGGTGTTAACTGCTACGAGTTTTGGTGGTGGAAGAAATTTTGATCATCAGGATTTGGCTGGCAGGGCAGGAGATTGTGCACCAGAGTTCTCGATTAAACCAAAAACTTCTACGTAGATCGTATAGAATTAGGAAATACGACACTATTGATGGTCAATTGACTGTAGGATGAGTGACATTAAACTGGTGTCTTTCGGTAGAGTAGGCTGAAAGGGCTGGACACCGCGTTTCATCCACTTCCTTATTTCGTCTTTCATTAATTTACAACGCACTGATATACATAGCTGCGTCGAAGTGCTCCTTCTTCTTCACGACGTTTCGACCAGGCCTTAGGTCTTCTTCAGAGGACTTAGCCTCGTAAGTATGCTTGCGTCGAGAAGAAGGAGCACTTCGACGCAGCGTGAAACTCGTGAAGCTATTTATACCAATATGGCGGTAGCGAAAACGGCAAAATCTTTTATAACGCACTACATTGATCAATCACATTTGACAGTCACCTTCAAAAACACTAACACGTTCGTACACTTCCATCCCTGGGAACAGCGAAGGGAAACCAACCAATTTTAACTTCCCAACATAGCTACAGAGCAGTAATTCCATACAGAGCATCCATGAATCCTGGGTCGCGGAGTAAATACCGAGCGACGTGGGTGAACGGTTAACGCTCTGGCCTCTCATTCGGAGGACACCGGTTCGAATCCCTGTCCGGGCATCCTGATTTGGGTTCGCCATGGTTTCCCCAAATCACTCCAGGCGAATGCCGGGATGCTTCCTTCAAAAGGCCAAGGCCAAATTCCTTCCCTGTCCTCAGTCTCATCCTGCCTCTAATTAACTCGACGTCGACGAGGCGTAAAGTCATAATTTTAAAAAAAACGCAGTAAATGAGAAATAATCATCAATACACTACTTATCTTCTAAATAACAAGATGAAAATCAGTCAGCCGTAGATGTGGGAAGCCGAGATGTCCCATAACTTTATAGCTTTGTGGTTTTGTGTTGAGAAAGTGTTGCTCTTCTTCCAAGATGCGCTGGCCTAACATCCCGAAAATTACTATTCCGATTTGATATCAGTCACTGCGGTATTTAGTCCAGGTATTGCAGGGATAATTTATTTTATTTCCCTAATACTCTGTAACTGTTTCGTGATGGTCGCTCAATTTTCTGAGCTCATAAGAGAACTCTGCTTCGCGTATACTTCTGGAGAAATTTCTGCAAATGGTTCTAGAGACAGTATTTGCTGTCGGTTTTCTTACATCGGTGACTAAAATTCTTAAAGTTAATAGCCCAGTCGAGAGAAGTTTAATAGCAATGTTTTAAGGTTGTGACTATCTAAAATTTGTGAACTACTAACTTGTTTAACTTTTCAGCCTATTTTTTTTTCTCTTTACCAGCAAACTTCAGACAATTGTTGGGACTGAGTACAGCGGTGGCGAAGTAGGAGCAATGGTAACAACCAGAAAGAATTATACTGAATTAATCAAGTGCTATACTGTTAGCTTCAAACATCAAAAACATTATTTCTCCGTTCCTTTGTGAATATGTTTTCGCGATAATTGTGGAAGATATTTCGTGTACTATTTGCGAAACATAGAATTTACACTCGAGGAGTTTGTCCTTCGGCCTATTGTCTACGCTCTGCTTCCCCCGACCGATATTGGAATACTAATGTCAATTTGTGGAGTCCCTTGATTTGCGAACCAAACTCTAGGTCCATCGCCAACCAAAGTCCTCTCAAGCATGAGAGCATTGCACTGCAGCAGAAACCTGTACCACGGAGTTTTTGTTCATATACCGTTGAGCTTCTACTCGCAATAGCTTTCCGAAAAATTTCTGTCTGCAATCAGTGTAAACCATATTTTTTCTGTTATTTATTTTGTGTATTTTAGAGTTGGAAACAGGCTGTCAACCAACCTCGCATTCTGCTGAAAAACGTTCCTTCCCTCAGTCCTGAAACACATCTTATAACCTCAACGTCAACAAGACATAAATTGCTATTAAAAACAACGAAATACCACTGCCACTTTCATGTTTTTTTCTGTAGTTTGTAACTTTAATCAGTCAATAAATATGGATATTTGTATGCGTTCAACACAGTGACAACTAACTGAAGGGATATATACGCCGCAATTATTTTTATGTGAAGTAAATTGCCCATTTTTGCTATTCCGTCTCCAGATTCTGTCCCGTCTCCTCCCAGATCATCTGGATATAGCGTGTGTTTCAACCATGACGACTCTCCTACTGAATATTACTGTAAATCTTGCAATTTACATCCAGCACTTTACACCAAGTTTGTGGACGGTAAACCTAGTGTTGTGATTATTTTCTATATGAATTTCCTCTGATGTTGTGGACAGATACTCATATCACACGTTTACCTCCTTTCATCTATTAGAGAGCTCGCGTTGAGGCTAATCGGCAGTACGACAAACAAAACAAATACACAATCCGAAGCCGGAAGTTTTTAAAGCGTTAATAAACTCTTACGTAATGCTCGTTCCTAGGCGCCGCGCCCACAAACCGCTGGCCCGTGATTTAAGGGAATTTCGTGACATGTGCGTTGAAATCTGGTGTAAGCGTAGAAACCTACCAAACACTTGTAGAATCCATGCTACGCCGAATCGCTGCTGTATTGCGTTCGAAAGGTGGACCAGTATGCTAGTAATGGGTGGTCATAATGTTTAGGCTGATCAGCGTATTTGGTTAATCTGCGATAGTGAAGTGTGGACTCCTATTTCGCAGTGGGTGTTGCAGGATTTTGGGATGAATATAGATTCTCTCATGCTTTTCACTACAACAAGAAATAAATACAAGTTGTAACATTACGGTGGTTTATTTGGGACTTTGATTGAGCGTTTTTAGCCATATTGGGCCCTTTTAGAGTGTGGCGCAATTGTTGTAGAAACGCGAGGGGAAGAAAAGTTGCACCCTAGGTGTTTAGTGGCGTCGGGCGCGGTAGCGTCATATCGAGATGTTAAAAGTAGGTGGTAGCCGGGAGAAGGGGGCAGTCCATCGCCGAACGACAGTGAGAACACATGTTTCTGCCACACAGGAAAAGAAAAGCTGTGCAAGAAATCTTCAAGTGGAGCAAAACATTATTAGTTGTTTTTTTTTGTGGTTTGGTAATTGAATTCTGATCAACGTTTATGGGGAGTAATTTATTTGGCAAAGTGTTGGTTAAGAGTCGCAAGACCCTGAGAAGGGTTCAGAATAATTGTTTGCAGACCCACAAATTATAAATTCAGTGTTTCGGTTTTGAAAGGGCGGCGACAGTTTAAAGTGTTGTGAAGGGCCGTACAAACTCCCGAACTGGAGAAGATTCCACTAAACGATTGTAATATTTAAATTTCTGTATGCTTCACGAATAGAGAAATAGATTGCACGGAGAAGTTTTGTTCCAGTTTAAGTTGATATGTGAAGTTGCGCAATAGGCTGACATGTGATACTGTCGAGAATATGTGTAGGTGAACGAGATTGAAGGTTGAAATAATATTTTATTATTATTATTGTTATTATTATTATTATTATTATTATTATTATTATTATCTTTTTTTTTTTTTTTTTTTTTTTTTTTTTTTTTTTTTTTTTTTTTTTTTTTTTTTTTTTGCAGCCGGAATTTTCTGACAATTTATTTTTAAATTTACATACCGGTCGCTGGCTTGATTAAAGTAAAAGATAATTTAAAGTAAAGTATTAGTCTATTACAATCTATTTGTTGTTTTTTGTCAGTAGTTAAGGAATCCTTTACTATTTCTGGAATGATAATCAGAATTACAGGAGGCTGAAGTTCTCTCTGAAGTTTAGGTAACATCGCCGCCGCCAATAGAATTTAAGATTAGCTGATCTCTCGAATACGCCACTGTATTGAGAGCGTGTTGCTGATTTGGGAGAGTGGACTGTTTCAGTCCTTGTAATGGTAAATAATCTTTAAAGTTTTGATTTGATTTCTAACTTCTTAATTTTATTTATCGTAGTAACGGCACTAAGACAACGACAGCGAACTGAGCAGATTGGCGACGAGTAAAAGAGAAAGCCAAATAGAAGGGACTTCGAGAGTGCATGCAAAATATTCACACGAGATTTGTACGTGATTTATGTTTATCTAATGCAATGGATAGTTCGTTTTCGCCGTTAAACACTGAGCAATAAGTTGTCAAGCTAATTGTCTAGACCAGCGGTTTCTTTTATTTTTTATTTCTTTTTTTTTTTTGGCACGGAACCCCAATTGATCATACATTTTTTTGCGGATCCCCATTTTTATAAGCGTAAGCTGAAAAACCAGTCTCGCATCAGTAAGTCGTCACAAACGGAAGCAGAACCATGACAGCCTTCTCGCGGCGCGGTTATGACTATTTTCAAAGAACATTTTACTTAATTCTCGCACGGAACACGGAACCCTTGTGACCCTTCCACAGTATCCCAGGTTTACGCGGATCACCATTTGGGAACCACTGGTCTAAACCAATGTTTTTCAACCGTTTTGAATACGCGACCCCTTTACAAGTAAAAAAAAAATTGGCTACCCTCCCAGGTCCGTAACAAAACTATGTCAGTGATTTAAAAAAACGACGTATTTAATTTTCTTTGTTTTGAGACTATACCTACTAATCCATAGATCAACTGCTGTGCTGCAAGGTACAGTATTCGCTGGTACTCTGCGGGCAGTGATTAGTGTTGCAAATTGAAAAAAAAAAAAAAATCAGATTTGTGAAAAAAAATGAAAAAAACTTAGCACCCTTGTTTTTTTTCTAAATTTGTTTTTTTTTTCAGAAAACAATATATTTGATAAATGATAGTTTTATTTATGGAACTTACATTTAACATGTGTGTTTCAAATCTTATTAAATCATGTAATGTCTTACATAATGATTCATAAATGCATCTATATAGGTAACATAATTTTTTATTCATCCTCTATGACATTACCACATTCACTAGTATCAGCACTACCAACACTAGTTCGGTTGGTGTCAGAATTCTCTGTTTCTTCTTCTGTCCCCTCTAGATCCATAACTTCAGAAATAGTTACATTTTCTTTTACTGGTTGTTCTTCTATTTTACGCAAAAGATTATGAGATTGCAATTTTAAATTGTGAGCAAAGTACACACTGTGCATAAAAATTGTACCAATAATTCTATATTACGGTCTTTTAAGTTTGAAATTAAATCTATTATCATACAAAATACGAGCTTTATTTCTTTTTTCAATCGTTGGTTTTTATTTCTTTTTTCAATCGTTGGTTTACGCCAATGGTTACAAGGAGACGATTCATAATTACTGGCAATTTAATGACTCAGTATCAGTATACGCTGAGAGTTTAATAAGTATACGAATATAAGGAAAGCACAACAAGTAATAAAAAGAGGCAAAAACTGTAGATAAATTTAAAATTCCTAATTTTTTTAAAAGATCCGTAGGTCTACAGATTAATTCGTAGGGCTGACAGCACTAGTTCAAATAACGAGAATCAATCCAAAACAACGAGGAATGGGGATTCCTTCTCACGCAACCTAGCATTTTTGGGAAGTACCCATTCGTGAAAGAAAACTTCAGTCAATGTTGCCAATATTTTTGTATTTTTTTTTTTCTACTGAACCAGAAATATATAGTAGATTTAAAAATTAATATAAGTACTTAGAATAAACTCTATAACAGTCATATTAAACGATAAATGCCTTAAAAATTTGAAATTTAGTACTTATAAAAAAACATGTCCCAGAAAAAACATGTTTTTTTTCATGTTTTTTTTTTTTTTCAAGTCAGAAAAAAACCGTTTTTTTACAACACTAGCAGTGACACATTCTTCGCGCGGTGGCGGCGCGGGAGTCTAGTAGTTGGGATCAGTGGCCACATAAGAAGAGTTTGGTTTCGTTCGCTGCAGTCAGTTGTCCTGGTATGGACGCCGCTTGTTTGCCAACGAGCATAAAGTCAAGAAGTTTCTTCAAAAAATCTGCGCATCCCTCCACGTCTGCTACAAGTTACAGTGGCGGAAGCAAATCAAAACCGAAAAAAAAGACTTTATGATGACAGTTACCTGTGACACAGCGTTTGGCGGTCGTGAATAATAAACGTCGCTGCGAATTTACTCCAATTAGAAAATGATTTGATTACTGCGTCTCAAAAATACAAACACGATTCGACAATTTTGCGTGGACGGGAAAAGATGACCATGACCACAAGTTTGAACTCGATTTCAGGCACAAGGGTGTAGGACTGTAGGAAGATTCTCTTTTTTGGGTAAGGGTGTCAGTGATTGGAATAATTTACCAAGAGAAATGATGAATAATTGACCAAAAACGTTGAAAGAATTTAAAGCTAAAATTAGTAGCGGGCAAATGTAGGTGGGTGCAGGAAAGGGGGGAAGATGGGTGTGTAGGGAAATTGCCAGCGGAACGAGTGCTCCATCGAATTTAATTAAATAAAAAAATGATTAAAAAATAAACAGGCACAGCGTTCTAATTGAAAATGTACCTTTGATGCAGTGTAAGCTTTTTATTTTTATCTGGCTTGGCGACCACCCTGGAGGTCGCCAGCCACGGGTTGAAAAACACTGGTCTGGACAAAAGCGAGGGAGTCGCGCGGTCAGACAGACAATTGCTCTGCTAATGTCGCCTTTGAAATGGTTACGCTGTGAATCCTCTGCCGAGCGAGTGGATGACAGATTAGTTCCAAAATATCAGAGAGCTCTACTGCACTCCAGAGACATTACTACGGGTAGGAGGAATCCCTGCCCCCTCAACATACTTGAGATTCCAGAAAACACAGTGCACAAAAAGATCATCAAGTCTGTCTACGGAGGGACCCTCCCTCCAAACTTTTGGCAGTATCAGCTAGTGGGATTGATTGGTTTTCATAGTGTTTCTGATTATGCCTAATTGATGTTAGACTATGCCTACATATGTCGGCAGTTTTTTAACGCTGCAGCATTTATGCGTCCAGTAACAACACTTTTACCAGTGGGGATTATCAGATAATTCTGAGATCAATCCCCACACGCAAGTATTTCTTCGTTAGTCGTAAAAGGTGCTTCCTACAGAGAAACGCATTATTGAATACATTTACTGCAATTATTGTCGTTTTCCAATCTGTGTTTTGCACTCACTTTTAGTATTGTTAACCGCAGTTTTGTATCGAATTTCCATTGTAATTACTAACGTTTATTCATATCTTTCGCAGCTATTTCCCAACAATGAGCTAATCACAATGAATTGCTATGTGTTTGACCCCACGTGGGAACGATAAAATTTAATTTCTGTAAATTTAGTATAAAATCTTTTATTTAGGTATATTTTGTTTGATCTGTCATCCGCTTTTAAGAGCAAATTATTATCTTAATTATAATAATGTGCCTTGCTTGGGTAAAGCGGCTAAACAAAACACTGTATCTTCAATGTGTCAGTTTTTATGTTTTGTTGTTTTTAATGGTTTCTTCCTATTGCTGTTTTAATCTTGACATCATTAGACATGTGAAGTGCGAACTCCCCTTCTATTTTGCATCAATTTTCTACAAAATTCGTATGTCTCTGAGTAACTGAAATATAATACGAAATATTAGCGATTGACTTTGGGAAATAAAAAGATGCAAACGCAGAAGTGAATGGAAATACACACTATACAAACGTTGTAGCTGATGTCAAGGCTAAAGCTTGACTGTGAAATAATACCTTTGGCTATTGCTGTAATTACCATAATTATAATATTATGAGTTATTTACAATCTTATTTTAAAGAACATTTCACGCTAATTAATTCAGGTCAAACATCAAAAAAAAAAATATAAATCCGATTTACATATTAACAGTGGCCTTATAAGGCAAAGTGTTTCATGCTACTGAATTAGTGCATAATCCCTTTAGTTTATTCTGCCGTCTTTCCCTGTTTTAATTAAATTTAGAGCACATTACTTGAATTACACTAATCATTGATTACATATAGCATTGTGCAGCAATTGTTAGCAAGGGTTCTCTCTAATAGATGTTGTATTGCATAACTGTTAATCATGGTTCTTTTATTAGATCAAATTATCAGTTGAAAACAATTTCCCTTTACTTGCACACTACCGGTATACAGGGAGCATAATAGTGGCTGCTCTTTGAAATGAAGACATGCTCGAAGTTATGCAGTTCACACACATATATCGAAATTCTTCAATTGTTTGATCAGCAATAAAATATACAAAGTTTGAAATATTCCGAATATTGTAAAACTCGCATATAAAGACAAGCGTGTCTGTAAAAATTCCACCATGCTGTTACACAGTACTTAAGAGGAAATTCTGAGAGTTATTAGTTCTTAAAATTCACTCAGTAATCTTCCCGCGACATTCAGGTGAACTCAGCGAAATACGACAGGAGAAGATGGCTTTTAACTTCCTCGCAATTAAGTCGTTCTGACAGTCGAAAACCCACAGTGGGCGGTACATTTTCCTCTGCCCTGAGACTTTAAAAACTGGCCGAACAATTACTGCTTGAAAACTGCAGCGTTGGAAGGCGGAGATAAAATGAGATTTGCACAAAGTCGCATCCACGACAGACCGACTTCATTTACCACTGTCAAGTGAACATCTCTGAAAACGCTATGCGCCAAAGATGGACTGTCATCAATATGAACAAATTACACAAAATAAATAAATAAAAACAATCTTTGAATTCTGTTTTTACTTTTTTTTATTATTATTTCTTTAGCTTTCTAAAAAGTATTACATTAAAATAAACGGAATAAGTGAATCAAACGCAATAAGCTTAAGTAATATTTAATTTACTGTAAACATCTTTTAACTTGATGACATACTCAGTTTAGATTAATAATCTTTAGAATATGTTTAAATTGTTTTCTGACTTTGGTTATTTATTTCTTCAGTTTTCTGAAATGTAGTAAATTAAACAAATGGAATCCGTTAATCAAACCACTACATTTTTTCCTTCCATGCACTACTCTTAATCCTTTTTCCAAGCTCATCACCATCATATGCCTTGCATTTGGACGTGAAAGACTCGGATGGTACCACTCAGAAAACTATTATTATCAGTTAGTACAAAGCTTTATTTAACTGCACTGAAGCACTCACATAACTATTCTAATCACCATGATGAAGTAGGTAAAGAGGAATATCAAAAACTTGTTAGGGTTACTTCTATATTCAGTTACGATAGGTAACACTCTGATCTGTCACATTAGTTGAGTTTCCTACCTTGCCATCATTAGAGATGGATCCGGTAGAAATTGATAGCGTAGGTATTGTAAAGCAATTAATGCTCCTGAAGTGGGGTAAAGCGCTAGGTCCCGATGGCATACCGGTAAGAGTATTTTCAGAATACGAGGAAGGAAATTGAACCTATTTCTGTTAGATATATTCCGTAAATCTTTAGAAGACAAAAAAGTACTCTCCGACTGGAAAATAGCCAAAGTAATTCCTGTTTTCAAGAAAGGAGATCGGAGTGATCCTAGGAATTATCGACCTATACCTTTAGCATCTGTATGCAGTAGAATTCTGGAGCATGTCATATGCTCGAACATTATGAAGTTTCTAGATGAGAACGACTTACTTACACCGCGTCGACACGGATTTCGGAAGAAGAGATCGTGTGAAACTCAATTGGCCTTATTTTCCCATGACGTAATGAAAGTTATCGATGCAGGTTCGCAGGTTGATGCAATATTCTTGGATTTTCAGAAAACTTTTGATTCTGTACCACACAACCGACTTTTAGCGAAGATTCGAGCATATGGTATATCGGATCAGATTTGCGAATGGATACGTGATTTTCTAACTGGTCGATCACAGTATGTCGTTGTTGACGGGGAAACCTCTTCTAAGCTAGAGGTTGCTTCTGGCGTTCATCAGGGAAGTGTAATAGGACCACTTCTTTTCTTAATATTTATAAACGATCTAGGTGACAACGTCAAATGCTGGCTGCGATTGTCTGCCGACGATGCAGTTATCTATAGGGAAATAAGGTGATATGGCGATTGCTTAGAAATTCAGCGCGATTTGGATGCCTATTCCGAATGGTGCCGTAAATGGCAGCCTACACTTAATTGCAAAAAGTGCAAGGCAATGCGAATAAGTAACAAAAAGAATCAGTTTGCTCACGAGTACAAAGTAAACAATTCATTTGTTGACACGGTTCGATTCCCTGAAGTATCTGGGGGTAATACGTGCAAAGCAACATGAAATGGGACTTGCACATAACTTCCAGTCGTAAGCAAAGCTAATTCTAAATTACGATTCATAGGTCGTATTCTGAGGAATTGCTAATACTCATACAAATAAATAGCGTATAAAGACACTAGTGCGTCCGCATCTGGATTACTCGTACTATTGTGGAGTATGGGATCCGTATCGCAAGGGCATGATTGACTCAGTGGAGAGCCGCTTGATTCGTGACTGGTTGTTACAGCACTTATGAAAGCGTCACAGAATTGATACATAGATTGGGCTGGGAATAGTTTGGAAGACAGACGACGTCATTTACGTTTAAATTTATTGGAGAATATGCGAAATTCTGTGAGATACTTCTTCCACCAACCTATTTGGGTCGCAATGACTGGAGGGATAAGATTAGAGAAATAAGATGCCATACTGGTGCTTTTATGTATTCTTTCTTTCCTCGTGCTATTCGGGATTGGAATGCGCAGAATTAAGATTGGTGCTTAGCACCCTCTGCCATCCACAATGTTTGTGATTTGCAGAGTATGAATGTAAATGTAGATTTCCAATTTTTCGTGGTTCCTTAAATCACTCAAAGCGAATGCGTAGAGGCTATGGGCAGTTTCCTTTCCTTGTCAGTATTTCTTTCAGGCTCCAATGATGCTGCTTTTAACGAATAGAGAAAAAAATAAGAAGAACTGATGAGAGAGGTATTTCAATTATTTCATACTTCAGATAAAATATAAACGATCGCACACTATCAGCTTTTAATAATCGTAAAAGAAAGAAATCAGTTGCTCGAAACGACACGATTCGCAGCATGAAGATCGAGTTCAGGCACTGGATTTTCTGTATAGAATATGGTTATGATGACCTTATTTTAATTTTGAATCGATAGTTTAACATCATATCGATATTCCACCAACAGATGGAAGTGAGAGTTGTCATATATCTTGGAATTATGTTATTATTATTATTATTATTAATTTAATTACTATGGAGCACACGTTCCGGTGGCAATTCCCTGTCACGTAATTACCCCTTCTTTAGTTTACTTTTTAATTATCTAATATAATTTGACTATTAAATGCCTTCCAGATCTACTTTCGTGATTACAAATTTTAATTTTAAATATCGTCAGCGTTTTTGGTAAATTATTCCAATCCCTGACACCCTTACCAACAAAAGAAAATTTTCCCACTCCCTTATGCATGAAATCGAGTGCCAGTTTGTGGTCATGATAATCTCTCCCCTTGAAAGCGCTATTATTAATAATTCGACCAATATCCCTCCAAGCCTCATCACCTGCATATGTCTTGTACATTGCCAGCACTCTCTTCACCCTCCTCCTGTCTTCCAATGACTTCCACTCCAGCTCTTTCATCATATCAGTGACTGACTGGGTCCTGCGATAATTTACGTAATCAAATCTATCTAGCTGCTCTTCTTTGCACACCCTCCAACTCCTGTATTTGATACCCAAAATGTGGATCCCAAACTACACCACCATATTCAACCAATGGTTGACCAAAGCTTTGTAACCCAGTTCCCTAACTTCTCATCATCCTCTCCAATAAATGAAGGATTTTTTTTCTTTTATTTTTAACTGCTTAACGTCTCTTAACAGCGAGGTCTTTAGAGACGGGAAAGGATGGGGGGCAAGGAATGGGAAGGAATTCGGCCATGGCATTTTGGAGGAAGCATCCCGGCATTTGCCTGGAGTGATTTCGGAAACTATGGAAAACCCAAATCTGGATGCCCAGACGGGGATTCGAACCGCCGTCCTCCCGAATGCGAGACGAGAACGCTAACCGTTACACCACCACGCTCGGTAGGATTTTGTAACCTTTTCCTACCACCTGCCCAATGTGCTCTGCCTAGTTGAGTTTACTATCAAACACCATGTAATCTTTATGCCAGTGTATTTCATATTTTGTTTTTTATAATCCTATAATTGGTTTAGTTCAGTCATGGAGAAAGTACGGCCCGCGGGCCAAGTGCGGCCCTTCGGGCTAGTCAATCCGGCCCGTGACATTTTTTGAATAACCCCTACAATTACACATAGGACAAAATGTATTTTCTGCGTAGCTAGAATAGAATAACGGTTTCCTTCTCATTGCGTTTTAAATACATTATTAACTGAGTTTGTGTAGTGTTTTAGTAGACGTCAATAGATCGGCAGCATGGCGATGTGGAGTACAGTGCGTGTGTTTCGCGGCTAAGTTCGGAACGTCCCCTGTCAAAATCAAGTTTCCCAAGCCTGAAATCTCACGCTCAGAAGATAATTACGATGTTTGCATCTTCCTACATCTGTGAACATGTGTTTTCTACTACGAAAAACAGCGTTAGAAACCGATTGACTGGCCACCATTTAGCTTAACTACTGTGAATCAGCTCATCCCTGTTTCTACCAGATTATGAACAACTTTTAGAAGTTCAGTCACAGTTTCATCTGTCACATGCGCCTTCATACTCTTCTAAAGAATAATGAATTTTTGTAACTTTGTTCTAATTTTTTTTTTTTACCATTGTAGCATATAAGTTGTGTGTGATGTAAAAATCAAAAATAAACTTTATCACCTATAAAAATTTGTTTTTTTTAATTTTTTCGGCCCGCCTACATAATTACTTACTTTATCTGGTCCTACCCTTAAAAAGTTTGCCCATGACTTGTTTAGGTGATTATGGAAATCGCTTACAAACCGTTATTTGGATGCCAGTGGTGACATCTGAATTCACAGCCATTAAGAGAGCAATTCAGGCGTGGTGAATTGTAAGATGTGCAGACGGCATCACCGCAGGTGATGTGCAAGTCTGAGACACCAAACTTAACCCTGAACCACGTACCAAATTAGCACTAGTAATTAATGAAATGTAAATGTGTCGTTTACGCTAGAATTGCAAATGTAATTTACAAGTATGTAGATTATTTGAAATGGGGTGGTCCTGGAATTTGAATTCAGCGCGTGTCACTTTGTCTAATTTACTTAAAGAGGTATACACAAATTGTCAATGTACACTGAAGAGCCAAAGAAACTGGTATAAGCATGCTTATGCAAAACACAGAGATATTTAAACACTCAGAGTACGGCGATGCTGTCGGCGGTAACGCATACAAGACATCAGGTGTCTGGCGCAGCGGTTACTGCTGCTACAATGACCGGTTATCACGATTTAAGTGAGTTTGAACGTGGTGTTACAGTCAGCGCACGAGATATGGGACACAGCATCTCCGAGGTAGCGATGAGGTGGGGATTTTCCAGTACGACCATTTCACGAGTGCACCGTGAATATCGGGAATCCGGTAAAACATCAAATCTCCAACATCGCTGCGGCCGGAAAAAGATCCTGCAAGAACGGGACCAACGACGACTGAAGAGAATCGTTCAACGTGACGGAAGTGCAACCCTTCCGCAAATTGCTGCGGATTTCAATGCTGCACCATCAACAAGTGTCAGCTTGCGAAGCATTCAACGAAACATCATTGATATGAGAGCGTGCATAAACCACGTAGCTCCATTTGGCCTCCTGTAAAACCCCCTCCCCCCACGTAGCCCTACGCAGCCCTACGTAGCCCTACGTAGCCCTACGTGGCTTTTGCCTCTACACCCCCTCCCCCTCCCCTCCCCACGTAGCACGTACCGTAGCTATAAATATTCACATGCTACTGTGAGTTCTGTTCCTCATTTTAAATGTGGAAATGTTATGAAAGGAAAGCTACGTGGCCTGGCTCGGAACCCCCCCCCCTCCCCCACGTAGCCCAGCGTAGCCTTCCAGCCAACCCCCCTCCCCCCCCCCCTGGACCGAGCCACGTAGTTTGTGCACGCTCCTTCTGGGCTTTCGGAGTCGAAGGCCCATTCGTATGTACCCTTGCTGAGTGCACGACACAAAGCTTTAAGCCTCACCAGGCCCGCCAATACCGACATTGGACTGTTGATTATTGGAAAAATGTTGCCTGGTCTGACGAGTCTCGTTTCCAATTGTATCGAGCGGATGGACGTGTACCGGTATGGAGACAACCACAAGAATACATGGACCCTGCATGTCAACAGGGGACTGTTCAAGCTGGTGGAGGCTCTGTAATGGTGTGGAGCGTGTGCAGTTGGAGTGACATGGGACCCCTGATGCGTCTAGATATGACTCTGATAGGTGACACGTAAGTAGGCATCCTGGCTGATCACCTGCATCCAATCATGTCCATTGTGCATTCCGACGGACTTGGGCAATCCCAGCAATTCACCCGCCACGTCCAGAATTGTTACAGAGTGGCTGCAGGAACACTGCTGAGATTAAACATCTCCGCTGGCTACTAAACTCCGCAGACATGAACATTATCGAGCGTATCTGGGATGCCTTGCAACGTGCCGTTCAGAAGAGATCTCCACCCCCTCGTACTCTTACGGATTTATGGACAGCCCTGCATGATGCGTGGTGTCTATTCTCTCCAGCATTACTTCAAACATTAGTCGAGTCCATGCCACGTCGTGTTGCGGCACTTCTGCGTGCTCGCGGAGGCCCTACACTTTATGAGGCAGGTGTACCAGTTTATTTGGCTCTTCAGTGTAAAACTTTAATGCTGAGATAGGTAATTTTCCGACTCGATGCCAGACTTTCATTTACTGAAATTTTCTTGTTTAAGTTATCGACGTTCCGTTAACACCCCAGGCTCTGTAGCTATAAATTCTTAATCTGTTGCATGGTTCGTGCACAGTATTACCGCAATGCCTTAAACTAGCATTGTGTCTACAAGATTTTCGAGCCAGTAAACCATTTTATTATTAATCACATGAATCAACTATACTGTCCTTGAAATGTTTCAGATTCGTAGATTCAACGTACTTGTATAAAACTTCGCCTCTTGTAAGGTTAAATTTTAATATTTTTTATACTAATATGACTTGATTTCTCGAATAATAAATAAAAAAGATTCAACACCTATTCATTTTATATTTTCCCCATCCATAAAAATATACTAAAGTAGCAAAATTTCTACTTTGATTGCTCAGTAATGTCCAAATCGCTAATCTCGCTTTTTTAATGAGAAAACCCTGTACACAAAGGCAGATACGTTTCTTTAGATTTGTAGTAAGAAAATAAAAATTATTTAAATGTCAAAATTATGTTGACATCTGGAGAAATAGTCATCTGCCTACACCGTTGTTTTATTTAGTAGAACATCTTCTCATCGCTTCTAGTATTTACTTTCAATAATGAATTGCATAGATCCACATAAAACTTTTTTTTTTTTTTTGCTGTCGTCAGTGAAAGATGGTTTGATGCAATCCTCCATCCTATCCTGTGCTAACCTCTTCATTTCTACATACCCCTTACAGCCCACATAAACGTCAAGAATAGGTGCTGGATCGGGATTCACTGGAGGATAGGAGGAGGGTGAGGAGAGAGCTCGGAGTGTACGAGGCTAATAGTGGTAAGGGGCCATCCATTAATTACGTGAGGTGTTTTTTCGTAAAAATGGATCTCCCTCTTTCCCTGCTGCGAGATTTGATGACATATGGTGGGGATCCACCTCCCCCCCCCCCACCTCCCCGCCAATGTAAGATCGACTTCATGATTTTGGAGATCTTTTCTTAGTTCTACTGTTGTCTGAAGGACGGAAATCTGAAATAAAAGTTTGACGTGAGATTCCACCTAACCCCTCCGCCCCTCTATGGTGAGATTCGCCTGTCCCCCCTCCCCCTTATTGAGCCTACGTAATTAATGGACCCCCTAATGAGGTATGGAAGAAACATTTGTAGTGGTCTCATTAACGTATTCCGTTTATTTTAATTTACTACAGTCAGAAAAGTGGATTAACAAGTAACAAAAGTCATAAAACGATATAAACACAATCCAAGGATTGGTAGAATCATCTTAGGTGAGTATCTCTCGAAGTGCAAAGATATTTGCAGTAAGTTAAATATTTCTTATGCTTATTACATCTGATTCATGTATTCCATTTATTTTAATGTACCATTTTTTATGGCATTTGGCCTTGTAGCCATTCAGCCAGCAACTGTGTTTCTTTTATTCCTCCAGTGTGTATATAGAATCTTCTCGTGTTATTATTGATGATAACAAGTGACACGACAACACAGGACGGGCACAACACTTAATTAAAACCACTCATGCCGTAGGCCGGACTCGAAACGGCGACCCCTGAAATGCGAAGCCAACTCGCTAGCCCCACGCTACCGCGGCCGCCAATGTGCTACATTTCAGAAAACTGAAGAAATAAATAACCGAAGTCAAAAAATAAAACAGTATCCAAACAGTAATAGTGTGATGATTGTTCGTCTTAAATACAGAATTCTGTGGCGCATATTCTTGTTCCGTTACTCGGTAGATAAGTCATTGCCTATTTTCACAAATTTTTATCTATACCACAAGTCCTCAAATTTTAAAAAATTATCAGATTTATAATAGTATAGATATCAAGTGTAAAATAATTAAAAGTAGTCCCTTGGTTAAAACCGTAAGACTTGCCTAAAATATTATGTTGTTATTCGCCTGTATTAAACTTTCGTAATTGTTTAATTTCGTATAAAATTTTCGCATTTTCAGCCAAGCTTCCAAAAAAATAAACCAAAAAAATACGGAAATTGTTATAAAAAAAAAGTGAATATAACAAAATGTATTCATCCCGAAGCCTCACAGCTGTAGATTCCAGAGTATTAATATTGTCGGTAGTCTTCATTGCGACGTCACGTCCAGCGCCTGCAGTCGGCTAGCCGAGCAGTACAGGTGCTGCCACCTGGGCGCGGGAGTGCCTTTTCAGACTCCTTTCTTTTCAGCTCGCCCAAAGGCTGCCATGCACTATTTAGAGAGAGCTAAATTGCCGACATTGAGGTCACCTGAAAGAGCATTCAAGCGGCCCTTACAACTACACAACCGCCAGGGCATTGAGACACGAACAGTGGAAGTCAGTTAGCTTAGAAGACGGCACGCCTTATACGGCACACCACAAGAGATTGTCACAAGATTAAGACTTATGTTTACGGAGGATCATGACATTTTCTTCGGCAGTAACATCTTAGATCTTCATGAAAGAAGTTGATGAGCAGCGTGAACACGGTGCTGGTGTTTCTAGAGGTTTCTGAGCTATCGGGGAGTCGCTGCATAATGCTGTAAAAACCGTGCGTTTCGACCAAAAAGGTACGGCATCTTCAGGAGCATAAATCTTAAAGTATGACTTTGATACGAAAACTGTGGATTGCGTAGGATCTTATACAATATCATTTGAAACAATACAATAGTGGATATCGAAATATATTTATAAGTTTATTGTGAGAAGTTGGTTACTCCGCATTTTGCAGTGGGAAAAATTTCATTACGTGCGATTTCCACCAAATGTTTTCCGCGACAAGTTTATATTAATAAATATAGTTGGAGAAAATTACGCTTAAGAAATGAGATTCATAATAATCGACTTCGCGGAATTAATCGTTTTAAATCCTAACTTTTCTAGCATCGCGACACGGACGTGATAAAGATCTTTTTTTCATCAAAGCCATATTTTAAAATTTTACCACATTGTAAGGTTTAGAACTTAGATCTTACTGTTGGTTACCCATAGCGGTTGATAGGGTCATAAACACGCTGTCCCTTAAATTTCGATCATCACTATCATGCACGGTATGAATAATTTGTAAAGTAACTAGCAGTTTCGTATAATATCTAAGCTTAAATTATTTGACCAAAACATCACTCAAATGTACCGGAACATAAATAATTATAATCCTATTTTCTGATTTTTTTCTTTCTTCTTTTTCTTAATGCTTTACGCCTTATCGAGGACATTAGAAGAAAGAAAGGACCCGGACCAAGGAACGGATAGGAATTCGACCAAGGCATTTTTTTAGAAGGAACCATGCCGTAATTCGCCTGTAGTGATATGTGCATTAACCGAGCGTAGTGGGTGAACGGTTAACGTTCTGGCCTCGCATTCGGGAGGACGCGGGTTCGAATCCCCGTCCGGGCATCCAGTTTTGGGTTTTCCATGGTTTCCCCAAATCACTCCAGGCGAATGGCGGGATGCTTCCTTCAAAAAGGCCATGGCCGAATTCCTTCCCGTTCCTCGTCTCCAATCCCATCCCGCCTCTAATGACCTTAGCCGTCGACGAGGCGTAAAGCAGTAAGTAAAAGAAATGTGGATAACATTGAAGACCCAAATTTGGATGATCGGACAGGGATTCGAAGACACGTTCTTCCGAATGCGGTGCCAGACCGTTACCTCTCATCCATCACGATCGGTGCTTTCTAAACACACTACACTGAAGTGCAAAATCTCTCAGTGATAGTTCGTGCGTGGAAAATACTTAACCTTTCCAGCTGAATTTATTATTCGACTTTGCCATATTGTACACACAGATGTACTTTATTTGGAATCCCCGCACCGACATACAGATTTAAAATATTTTGGCCGTATTTTACACTCTGTTTCCCACCTTTTGTACTGTTGTGGTCTTAATCGGGTATCGTACCAATAGTGATTCAGGAAGGGATTGCGGGGTAGAAAAGGGAAGGAATTTGGCCGTGGCCTTTTGAAGGAACCATCCAGGTATTCGCCTGGAGTGATTTGGGGAAACCATGGAAAACTCAAGTCAGGATGGCCGGACGGGGATTCGAACCCGTGCCCTACCGAATGCGAGGTCAGAGCGTTACCGCTCACCCACCACGCTCGGTTAATGTTTTGATCACTTGTTATCAACTTACGTCGTACTTACCAATATTCCCTGCAGCTTTACTTGTCAACGTTAAGTCAATATTAGTATAGGCACGATCGCTGCAGATATTGTATGCTGGAGTCCTGACTTCCGACTAACGTTCGGGGATAAATTGCACCAGCAGTTCACCGCGGCATCTGACATACGACTGTGCCAAACAGTTGACAGTGCGTATCCGTCAGCCGGTACTAATGTCGGTCATTACACGACCGAATATATCTTCCTTATTTTGTTCACATATTATGGTCCAGTTCAACACAACGGAGTTTCCGTAGTGTGTGTCTTCCTCCACAAAACCTTCGCGTTCGTCACATAATTCCTCCAGCACAGTCACAACAATCGGTTTGCTGACTCCTATTATGGCTGATATTGGTCTCGGTGCAGTTGTGAAAGATATCGACATGCGTGAGGTTTTTTCGTTGTAGGGGGTACGATCCATGGAGGAACAAACGAGTAATATCCTGGCATAGCTCCTGCATCGGTTTTATAAAATTTTATTTTGTTAGTAAAAGAGACAGGGATTGGAATAAACTACGAGGGAAAGTGGTGAATAGTTATAGTTTACCAAAAACACTGAAATGATTAAAAATTGAAATTCTTAAAGTGCAAAAATAGATGTGTGGGAAAATTTCACTCAGAGAATATAAGATAAAGATTTTTTTTTAATGGCATTCGGCTTTTTAGCCATTCAGCCAGCATCTTCTATGTTTCATTTTCGTCAAGTGTGTTAGACTCCTCCAGTGTTGTTGATAATTTCAAGTGAAAGGACAACACAGAACGGACACAGCATCAAGATTCCCTGGGCCAGAACATGGAGTAAAGAAATATATGGAGAGGAAATACCGCTTATTCTGTGACGCCGCCTCTAAACTCTCGGCTGGTACTGCGCATGCGCGGTGGTGGCGGCGGCGACCATATTTACCTATCCATACAATTGCTATTTGAGACAGTATATCCCGAAAACTAAGAAAGATATCGAAAAAGTTTATATTTTATTTTCGATTTATTTGATCAAATTTGACGTCAAATTTTTCTTCTGCATTTCAACTCACTTTTGAGAGAGTATATCTCGAGAACTAGGCGAGATATCGAAAATTTTTATTCTTTATTTTTTATTTGTCTCGTCTTTCTAAATAAGAATCCATCATCAAATTTGACTTTGACCAATTGTTTCTTCTGAATTTCAACCAAAAACATCTCACATTTGAGACCGAATATTTCGAAAACTAAGCAGGATATCAAAAAAAAATTATTCTTATTTTATTTGTCTCATCGAGTTACATAATAACCCATCATCAGATTGCGGCGTCACGTTTATCCTAGAGTCCCTTTGAGGTTTTTGCTCTTATTCCCCGTGTCTGTATGGATAGGTAATATGGCGGCCATGCCTCCACACTCCTCTCCCCCCCGGCTTCACTTCAATGCGTGGTGAAGGTCCCTTACGTCGTCTCCATTTATTTCTTTGCTCCATGGGCCGGACTCGAACTGGCGACCTCTGCAACGCGATGCCAGCTCGCCAGCCCCGCGCTGTGGAGGCCGGCAAAGATAAACATTATAATACGAACAGTAAGAAAGAGGTGACCCGCCATTGAGTTGTCGAAAACTTGGTCGGGGAGGTTGTTGTAATGTTGCTTGTTGCAGCTTATAAGGTGATTGCAATCTAAATAAACCATTGATTCTTGGTATCAGAGTATATTTCTCTTTCGTTAGAGAATTCCGGAAAAGATAGTCGCCAATGTAATACTTACAGATTCTTTACAGGAATAAACTTTGTATGTCTTGAAATATAATTATTTTTCTTCTCACAACGAATCCCCCGAATACCAACAACAAATGCTGAATGTGTTAAAATAGATTTGGACAACGTTCCGATGCGAAAGATGACAAGATCCACTTTCCACGAAGGATCGATCAGTTCACTTTTATCCCACTGTTCAGTTATATCAGTTTCTCTGCCTGCTTTTTTCTCCTTCAGACTTAAATTCAATTGTAACATTATTCCAAACAAAATTTCCTTTTTTTCTTTAACGCCGTTCATAACATTACTACTCCATAGCTACCAACACTTACACTCTCCAAGATACTACATTTCTGAGTACCCGAATCTAAGCGAATGATCGATATCTCATCTGCTACTCTTTTCCCTGTTAATTCTATTCACATCTATTTTCTTAATTATACTTACGTTCATTACTATTATTTACACCATCAATATTATGGCTATTAGAGATGAATTATATTTCCATCTAAATATGCGGATCTCTTTCAACAATCTTTCGCTGATTCTATTTTAAGGGCTTGCTATGTTAAAAGGTACAACAGGACCGGACACGAGCCCAGGGCCTAGCGTACCGATTTTTAGGCGGTTTACCACAATCATCAAGACGAATGTCGAGACGCTCACCAGTCTACAGATTTAACAAATAAAAAATGCACTTGTCACACACAGGACATACAGTTACACGTTTTTCAGAAAGATGGTGACACAAGGCTTTCCTCCAATAGATTAGGCACGCCTGGCGTTACAGGTCCGGTTGGATTTCGGGCAGGAACTCAATTTATCCTCCTTCTCATGTTTCACTTTGTCCATCTGTGGTGGCCAATGTCCATATGGTCCTTGGTGGCCCAATCGGAGAAAAAAAAAGGGAGGAGATAAATAGGTGTATAGGGGAATTTCCACCGGATCATGCGCTCTACCTCAAACAAATTAAATTAAATAATATCTGGCAGAACAATAGTATTTCTCACAGCATTTGGTTGAGCCATTGTTGGGTTCCAACCGATCTTGTGGTTGTGTGCTCAGCGATCAAGCATTCGGAAGACGGTTTCAGATTCCCGTCCAGCCATCTTTATTTCGGTTTTCAATAGTTTCCCGAAATCAAACCAGGCGAATGCCAGAACGGTTCGTTCAGAAGGTCACGGCAGAATTTCTCCTAGTTCCTATCGCCTATCATCTGTAAGCTCTAATCACCTCGGCTTCCATGACCGCCTCTAATGACCACGCTGTCGACGAGGCGTATAGCCAAAACAAAAAAAGACTACCGTGAACCCTAAAACCACCGATAAAAATAATAAGAACGGTTATCTCAGGCTGCAGGGTGATTAAGGGAGGTATTGGGATTTTATTGCTTTGAAAATATGATGAAAGTAATTAGCAAAATCCAACTGTGGAAAGCCAAGTGCAAACGGAAGAATTAGTAGTGAGATATAGAAGTGAGCAATAACCAATGGTATAGCGAGCTGCGATTAGTTTTTACTGCCCCTGAAATCGAGGCCGCTGTGTTAAGTCCAGGTACAGCGAATGAGGGGCGAATTTAACCGTTATTTACAGCCAAAAATTAATAGGTTTCTGCTGTTATAGCTAATTCATACGTCAGAGGATTTCTAAACCAATAAATAATGAAAATCCTACAAAAAGTGTTTGCGATTTCGAGCAGGTGGCTATTTAAACACTAAAGCGTTGCGGGACGCCCGGCAGAAGTGAGAATATCCCGGAAGAGAGAGAATGGGTGTGTGACGGAGAGATATTTAGGATGTTAAGTTGGTAATAATACGTGAATGTTAAAAAGATATAAATAATATTTTGAAATACTTTTAATATTTATCACGAAACCTTTAAATATAATTTCGTAAGCTCATTTATTAATCTCGATAGCTATTGGCTGGAAAACTGTGACGCCACAGACGGCCTTCGCTCGCAAATTAACGGTTACCAGAGTTGTTACTAGGAATTCGAGGTTATTATTATTAATTTAATTGGGATGGATCACAAACTCCAGCGGAAATTCCGTGTAATCCGATTCTTTACTCTCTTTTTTTTGCGATTTACAAAATTTAATTTTAAATTACCTCAGCATTTTTGGTAAATTAGGTTCAAAATTTAATAGCTAAGCAACTGCGATCAAATGAACTGACGGAATACATTCATTGAGATTGCTTTTCGTAGCATTTCATGGTTAAAAAATATGGAATAACTTTACAGCTGAATAAACGTGGTATTGATTTTTAGTAACATGTCGCTAATGGAAGCAAAAAAACTTTTTAAAAAAAACTTAAATTACTCATTGAACGCCAATTGTTATTCCGGCATAGGCTAAATTTCAATTTAATCAAAACTTCCGCTAATATTGCTGCAGTTTATACGGTTTATTTGCCTTTTACGTGTTTTACTGAGCACTTTCGTTAATGGCCTTTGTTCGTGTTCACTGCACGTGGGTTATTAGGTTATTTAAAGCGTACACTAGATATGCCATCTAAACGAGTATTCTGGACATTCATTTCTTCGGAGTTGCTTAACTATTAAATATAATGCTCATAACCTGGAATTTGTAGTAACATTTCTGGCCGCTACGGACACAATGAGCAAAGTCTAAATTCTAAATGGTTGGCCAGCCTCGATCAAGAACAACGACATACTCCCGAAGCAATTGTTGCGATGGATGATCGCACCCCATTCAAACTAAATAGAAATTCTACAAATTTTGCAGAGTGAACCTTTATGGCCAAATACAAATCACGTTTGTGTTTCAGCCAGTTCGAGCCGAGTGGCCATGATCTTTGAAATAATTATATTAGAAAAGTGCGATCGTTTCTTTCCGTGTTTAATACATCTAGTAACATAAGTCTAAGTTCTTCAAGCTCAAGAGTTTTTATTCGGAGTGAAACAAGGCTCAAGTTCATATATGGCCCAGACAGGTCAACCTGTAATGACATTTTATCATAAAAACGGAAAGTATTCTAGAACCGTGACCAAGCGCGAAAAACAGTGACGGGCTTATGAAAAGAACAACGTTAGCACTGTTGGGTAAGCCACCTCAAATGTCGACGTTAATAATGCTAATGTAAAATTTATTAATAACAACAATAATCTCTTACGACAATCTGTCTGTATCTATGCCAGACATTTTATGACATATCTGTGTGCGAAAGGTTTGATGTTCCGGCAATAACATCTGTAGCTATTGAAACAACTTTGTACTCTGCTGCTTGCAAGACTGAATTATTGTACTCATTAACTGGTTTTATTTTTGAGGCACAGACGATTTTCGTGTTAGCACAAATAATTTCATCATTTCTTTGTGAAAAATTGTTCGCTTTCTGTTGTTATGCGTGTCTTTTCTACTCCATCTTTTCAAAAATCTCGTCTTTAATGTGAGATCATCTATGGGTCTCCACCTTCGCGCTGATACTATGAGAAAATTTTATTTTTAACATTTTAAGTCGATACTTTTCGGAAACTCTGAATAGCACATTCCACATTCAACGTAATTTCTTCTTTTATGTTCAAATTGAGTTCAGAGTGCAATATTTTTAATTCTTTCTCAACCTGGAAGTAAAATGACGGCCGGTTCTCTTCTAGGCTCAACAGGTTCGATCTCAGGTCATAATGAAACATCGAGAATGAGGGGTGTTATTACATACTTAAATACTTATAAATTCTTCATTTCTTTACCAGTTCTTAGATATCATTGTTGAATTATACGTAAGGTAGATGGCTGGTTGTTAGGCAGCAATTCAGTTTCGTTCTTCACTCACAGCTAAATTTTCTCCTGGAGAATTTTCTTTGCTTAATTTGCAAAACTGGTCTTCTTCGGGACTCGTTTACACAAAATTTTACAACTTTTCTCTTTTTTATCGCGAACAAATAAACCAAATATTTACAATGTTCCTCCACGGCAATCAATCACATGTCTAATTGTATACATAATCTAATACACAACGTTTGATACTGATAAGCTACTAAAGCGACCGTTACTGAGGTTACGAGGCTCAAACTAGCACCTGGCGCCCTCTGAATAGACGTAATCACAGCCATCTTTGACGTGACGTCATAGGAAGTGCGAGAGGTGCGGTGAATTTTTGGTTTAATGGAAACCATGTTGGCACTTGTCTTCAATGACACCCTAAGCTCTGTTGTCAGTTAAGCGGTTTCAGGAACACTATTTCCTTACATAACGTTTCTCGTCAGTACTCCTAGTTTGACGAGTACAGAGACCTTCATCGTATTCACGCCAAACACTTTAATAAAATGCGTTTCGCCCAGCGGCTGGACGTGATCTCGATAGTTCAGCAACCTTCGAGGACTCCGATTATGCCCGAAGTGTTAGTTGCCGAGATCGCCACAACAGCGATGCTTCTTGACTAACCAGGAAATTTCAAATAAATTACTGTATTGATTTTATTTGCACTCATATTGTTAAAAGGAAGTATAAATTTCAAATACATTAGTGAATTTGATTTTATTTGCGCTTATATTGTTAAAATAAAGCGTTACTGGGATGCCAACTGAAATGCAATCGTCTGTTGTGTAGCAGAGATAAACATTTATAATGCGTGGCAGAGATATTGTTTTTTCTTAGAAACTTTTGCAGAACAAATTCCTACTACTGCCATAGGAGATACCCTTCGTTTTCGACGAGTGTTTAGACTAGTACACGAGTAATGGCACAGTGATCTTGCGAGACTGTAGTATTTTATTTGTTTGCAGCGCGGTGGCTGAGGGCATCCCCGCCGACAACCCTCACCTGGTGCTGCTGTTCTTCGTGTGTCAGCTGCTGCTGAGAGAGCTCGCCAAGTGCGGTCGGCTCGTCCAGGTCGTCCCCATGGACATGTCTGGACTCTATGGTCAGTACACCCTACATAGATCCTATTATCTTGGTTCTTTGGGTGGCAGTGCTCTGATGAAGGCCACAGCACGATGACCGAAACGTCAGGTTTCAACAAACCGACGCGGCTCCGCCAGGAGAGTCAAGATAACACTTACGACGACTGCGGTAGCCTGCGCAATTATTTGAGCATAGATCCTACTCCAAATTTTATTTTACCATCATGACGGACACTCTAACTTGACATCACTTTGTTTCGGAGCTAATATAGACTAGTTATTTGACATATCTTAATTTCACATTGGTTTTCTGCGTCAAGTCAAAGTGTGTGCCATACCCAATATCAGAGCCTTGGCGTTTGCTAAGGAGTATGTTACTCCCCATAGGAACATCCTGGGGAAGTAAAATGGCTAATTTGCTTTTTTTTTTAGGCCTTACACCTCGTCGACGACGAGGTCATTAGAGGCGGGAAAGTGCTGGGGACAAGGAATGGGAAATTCCGTCATGGCCTTTTGGAAGGAACCATTTTGGCATTCACCTGGAGTGATTTGGGAAAACCGAAACCAGGATGGCCGAAAGTGGAGTCAAAGTCACGTCACCCGAAAGTGAAGCCAGAGCGTTTCCACTCACCCACCACTCTTTGTGGTAGTTTCTCCTCACAGTGTGACGAGAGTTCCTAGGTGTTACTATGTATGGTCACTGTAGGGTGTTGTTTGTGTTCTGATGAAACAATCGAAAGGATAAGCCCTATACCGGTCCCTTCACGCCTCCTTTTTCGAAAGAGGCCGAGTAATCTGTCGAGTTAGTGAGCAATTTTTACAGTTTTCACGTAGCATTCTTCATTTGAAGTACAGTAAAATGGTGCAAGATGTGTCCCTTTTGCAAGCTGCTTAATTGGGAGATAATTTCTGATATGCTGCAAAATATACGGCGTGTAGTGTGTAGTTGCCCCTCTGACTACCTCTAACACTGTAAGCCACATAGCTCTTACTTTCATCTATTTTTTTTTTTTTTTTTTTTTTTTTTTTTCATCAGCCTTTTGACAGGTTTGATGCAATCTTCCATCCCTTCCTATCTTGTGCTAACCTCTTCATCTCTACATACCCCTTACAACCTACGTCCTCAATTATCTGTTTCATATATTGTAATATCTGTCTTCCTCTACAGTTCTTACCTTCGATTGTTCCCTTCACTAACAAATTAACCAATCCAGCATGTCTCAAAATATGACCTACCAGCCTCTCTTGTTTCCGTAAGCTTCCTCCACAAACTTCTTTCCTCACCCATCATTTCCAAAACTTGTTCATTTCGTACTTTATGAAATCATAGCACAGTTCCATTAATTATGACAATTATTTTAATACTCTTGTATCGCAATCTCAACATTACACAATTTATAATCTCCACAAATACATTCTCGGGGAGCTCATACGCGAGCCTTCAAGCGCAGACACGCGTCCATGACTCGACTCCTCCAAAGAATACCTTATCACAAGACTTACCAACTAAGGTTCTATTCCTACCCCGTTCACTACACATACTACATACTACAATCTGTGGAACCCTATTTAATTACATTAATTGTAATCAGAACAGTATTAAACACATAGCATAAATACAAAATTAATTTCTGGATGGTGTGGATCATTTTTTTCCTCAATTGCTGATAATATTTATTTATTTATTTATTAAGTCAAAATTAATTGTTTAGTAAGCAGAGAAGAGAAAAAAAAACAATTGTACCAGAAGGTCAGACATGAATGTCACACTCTCAACCCGCCACGCAAGTAAGTGCTTTCCCAGTGGCAGCTTCAGAGGATTCTCAGTGGACTGGAAGGAGTATTTAGCAGAGATTATACGGCGTCAAAAGAATTTGAAGTTTCATGATGAATTTTTGGAAAAGTAGCATGCGTTATATTTACATAAAATAAAAAGTCTCTTTTAAAAATCTTTACTGGTAGTTTCTCAATTATTTAAGGGATACTACATTTCGCTTGAGTCTCTTATAATTGTGTAACTAGTATGCTAAAGTCTTCCTTTTATGGTCACCTGCTTTTATATACTGCATTACTAATAAATGGTAACAAGTGGTGTTGGCGGGTAACCCTTGGAACTGTAATAAGGGAAATGATAACACACTACTCTAGTTGTGTACAAACGGTTTTACGGTACTAATTGACTGACGTAAGCGACACTTGAGTTACGTAAGCCGTAACTGGCTGAGGTGCTAGTTTATCGGAGACCCTCCGCTCTGACACGAGTTCTCCAACTTTTGGGTAACGAGCCAGTCCGGCTGTTCAACTGTTCCCCAGTTCCGCCACAAACTTCTTGAAGAGTATTATAAAGTTAAATTTGTGAGGCTTTCCAAAATCAAACAAGGTAAACGCAGCAATGCATTAAATTTTATGAAACTCTGCACCAATTTATTTTTACCTCGATTTTTTAAGAGAGGGAGAACCAACTTTATGCCACCGTTAGCAATATAAACTATAAGGAAGAACAGATTTTGCGCTACGTAATAATCAAGCAGCTATAATGAAACTAGAGACTCGTCAAACACAAGGTGTGAAATAATGCTGTGGTCTACCTCGACTAACATTCAAGTATGTAGAGAAAATTGTCACCGAAATTAAGTAAATATGTGAATGTGACATAAGCGTTCGATGAGAAACAGTCAGTACGTTGGAATTTGAAGATAATATTGTTCTTTTAAAGGATAAGACTGAGGATATTTAGAAATTACGAAATAGCAGGAACAATATATTGGATCAACAATTGGGTCTAAATATAAACAAAGTAAGATGTAGGTGATGGAAAATCGATAGCATTAACATAAGATTATACATAGCCACATCGTCAGATATAAAGGAAAATAAAATAATTTTGTTTATTAGTTTACCATTAGTCTACCAAAAAACTTTCCTTAAAAAGGGAAACATTTGCCTAGGACTTAGAAACTGTAGAGTTTAAAATATAAGAGGCAAAATATTTCAGACGTTTTGGAGGCCCTTGATCCGTTTTTAACATTTGTCTGGTGATGTTTCGGATCCTCTTTAAAGTAACTAAAGCAGTGATTTCCCTTTGCCCTCTGTATACTCATATCGCTGATTATTTCTCATCCGTTCGCCTTGGTGGACCGGTTCCAGCCATAAGGGCAATAAGTTAACAGGGACCACTCTCCACTCCTCTGCCACGATCTCAGTAAACAACAGACAACTTGTTAGACGGACACCAAAGCTTTTTTGGTCCAAATATATATTTTTTTTTTACTTATGGTTTTACGCCTCGTCGACGTCGAGGTCATTAGAGGCGGGATGGGAATGGGATCAAGGAACAGGAAGGAATTCGACCATAAAATTTGAAGAAGCATCCCGGCATTCGCCTGGAGTAATTTGGGGAAACCATGGAAACCCAAATCTGGATGCCCGGAAGGGGATTCGAACCGGCGTCCTCCCGAATGCGAGGCCAGAGCGTTAGCCATCCACCCATCACGCTTGGTGGTCCAAATAAAATGTACCACGTGAAGGAGAGGTTGACATTTGTTGAAAAAGGATAGGCTCTTGCAAATCGGTACCAGCAGTAAGATAGATAGATAGATAGATACATATGTTCGCCTTGATAGCGTGTGAGAACCGTCCTCGGGGATGTGGAACAGTACATAAACTTAATAACAATATCAAAAATATTACCAGCAGTTGATAACATGTTAGCTACTTAACAACTCGTTATTATAATCAATATGCACTGTAATTTGTAAATGCAATCCCATGTTGTTATTACATATGTGTAACAGTGCGAACCACTTGTTAACAATGTCAATAATATTACCAAAAATCAGTTAATTCCTTACAGACCCTTTAACATAATACGTTTCCACTGTAATCTGCAACTACATATTATATCATGTTAGTTTCTATGTATATGGAACAGTACATCCCTTATTAACAAGATCAGTAATATTACCAACAACAGATAACCAGTCAATTACTAAAAACCTATTAGTATAACAAATTTCCGGTGTAAGTTGTAAATACATATTATCCTGTGCTAGTGAAATTTGCAGACAGTGTAGTTACTGCATTTGTTAACGGTTTCAATAGAAAGAAAATCTATACATCATTTTAGTAATTGTGGAAAACTTCGTCTCCTTACCCTTACATACACCAAACATATAGCATTTTCTCAGTCACTGTTAGTTACCAAATTCCAAGAACAAAATTCATTCACAAAAATGGGTTCTGAAGCAAAAACTCTTTCAGTTTGGACTTAAAGTAGTTAGGTTTTCGTAGAGAACATTTTATTTCTTGTGGTAAGACATTTAGTAAGGAAGCTCCAGTAAATGTTACCCCTTTCTGTACAATTGCCTTGTAATACTTGTGAATAAATATCCAAAACAAAATGAACTGGTAGCAATCGGAAAATCAACTAAATATATTACTACTACTCTCAACTCCTCTATTTCTCAACAAATACAAAGCATACAATTACGAATAAGGCACCTGTATACAGGCTGTTTTACCCACATTTAATCGCACTTTATGCTCAAAACTTAAGTTAAAGTGGATTCGCAGATGATGGGGACAGACTTTACCTCAACGCAGCGCTTGCATGGGCAAAATACAATCCACCACGCACCACCCTCACTCTGGTAACGGCGTCTTCGGGGGTAACAGATATTATTTAATTTCTATATGAACAAAAAATTCGTGTCAGCTAGCAAATACAACAAACAAAAATTTCGAAACTTTACATCTTACAATTTAGTTTATTTGCTCAGTGTTCAAGCAGGCGCACTTTGTACACATTGGTTGGCATTTCCGTTCTGCACAACGATTTTTCTGCGTCATAATCACACTCATAAGGGACACCTTTGACCTCGAATGCTCGGAACCGCATGAAAACATGTTTAGAATAACAAGGGATCATAAACAAAACAGTGGTGTGTGTCATTTCCATGCAGAACTCCGCACTTGTCTGCTAACGCCATTAAAAAGCCATGAAAACTATTGTTGTGTGATTCCTGGTCAGGTCATACAGATCGTACCCTTCTCGATGCAACTTTTCCAAACAAAAATGTTATGCTGGAGATATTGCCACCGAAAACAACAAAATATTGCTAAACCCGTAATGTGTACTTCTTTCAGCAATATAAGCTCTATATCAGAAGGATTACTGATTTTGTAAGACTACAATGTGCCAAACCACAAGTGAAGATACATGATTGTTATTTCATCATGAAACTTCACTCTGCGATTTACAATCAATTTGCTGCACCTACCTATAAGCCTATGTTGCAATAAGCTTGGCGAAAGCCAGGTTAAGACAATGACATACCAACATCATCATTTGAAAATATAATTAGTGTGGCTTTTGATACTGGACTGCGTGAATGCGAAAGTGATTTGGAATGTAATAACGTGGCTCTAGTTAGGTGTGCACATTGTTCTCTTCCACTTAGTTTTAACCACTTCATCGAAATCCCGCATCTGCACTTTGAGGACTAATGCAACCACTATCAGGTGTGTGGTATTGTTGTATATGCGTGTTTTTCGCTACATTAACGTACTTTAAGCAGAGATTTTTGACACTGTTGATTGAAAACATAATGATACACTGAAGTCATTGAATTACGTGTAATTTCCTTCATATGTTATTGATACCTTGTTACTTTTTTTATCTCTATTAAAATGTTACTTGAGATAGAATATAACGTTGACAAACACCAACAGTACTTTCATTCACCTAATTAGTAATATTTTAACTATGTTTCATCAAAATCACCCCAGCCTCAGAAGAAAAAGAAAAATGTATTTTTCTAAAAAAAAAGAGATAAAGAGAGAGAGAGAGAGAGAGAGAGATATTAAGTGTTACAAACATTTAATAGTAGAAAAAAAATATATTTTTTTTTCTAATAAAATAAAATATATTATATTTTTCTCTACTATTCAATATATATATATATATATATATATTGTTCCTTGCCACCGCTAATTAAGTAGGTTTATTCAAACAAACAAAAATTACAACTTTTTTAAACTTCTAAGGTATGACCCGTCACTACGAAAGGCACTATGGTGAGCTACAGTACCTTAAGTGCCTGTAACTGAAGATGTCTCCTAGAGAACTTAGTGAAAGAATGGAGATATAGCATTAAAAAAGAATAAGGCACTATTTGTTTTTCCGGGGTGAAAAGTGCCCTAGGTGTCAATCCATACTATAATTCCGTACGAAATTTCATTCAAATCCGTTGAATCACTACGACGCTCTGACCTTACATTCCCGAAGACACGGGTTCGAATCCCCTTCCGGCCATCCAGATTAGGGTATTCCATGGTTTCCCGAAAACACTCCAGCCGAATGCCAGGATGGTTAAAAAAAAAAGACCATTACCAAATTCGCTTTCCTTGCCCCCAGACCTTTCCCGTCATTAATGACCATTCATCCAAACGTTCCCATTTCAAATAAATATTGTTGGAATCAAAGCTGTACACTTGTTTTAGCTGTTTTCTATTTACTTGCAATCTTTGGTTCATTATCTTTACTGTATAACTAGGTATCGGTCTCTTATAATTTTTACTCTCGTCCATGAGGTGATCAAAAGTGACTGTTTATCTTACATGTGGTCACTACTAAAATATGAACTCAAAAGTTAAAAATAAAATTGTAGTTTAAAAAACTAAAATCACGCTTTCGTAGTAATGTGAACTAAAAGGTTAAAAATAATATTTAAATATAAACATTTTGTTTAACAGTGATAGGACGTCCCACAATTCAGCATAAATTAATTTTTTTGAATAAGCTTAAAGTATAAAGTCACTGATTACAAAATTAACTTTAATGTAAAAAAGCATGGGGTGCTATTTCAGTTGTCTTATATTTTTTGTCGTTGGCTGTTTGTAAAGACAGAGTCATTGTCAAAAGTTATGTAGAGCGCACCCCACGCTTTTTTAACATTAAAGTTAATTTTGTAATCAGAGACTTTATACTTTAAGCTTATTCAAAAAAATTAATTTATCCTGAATTGTGGGACGTCCTATCACTGTTAAACAAAATGTTTATATTTAAATATTATTTTTAACCTTTTAGTTCACTTACTACGAAAGCGTGATTTTAGTTTTTTAAACTACAATTTTATTTTTAACTTTTGAGTTCAGATAGTTTAAAAAGTATGTTTCTTACTGTTGGCTTTTCTTCGCCAATCTCTCTTTTTCTTTGAGTTGTAGTTTCATTATTATTTATTATTCCCACGAGTAAAATACAATTAAATGGTCAACTCAACAAGAGATCCAATAGCACGGTAAACGAGGAACGCTACTTTTCTATAATAGTACGAAGTAATGTTTCGAATACTCACTATTCAACATCACGTTAAGCGACTTCAGACAGAGAAACCTTTCTGGATAGGAGACAGCAGAAGACGATCGTCTACAGCAACCAAGGCTCGTAAATCACACCCGGGAAACTGGAGAACGATGATGATGATGATGGCTATATTGGGTGGGAAATCTCCGAAGGGTGTGGCCGCCAAATGACGAAGATTTCTCGAATCGCACCTGTGCACTAATGTCGCGGCTGCATTTGCCTAACTCAGTAATCCCATCAGTATAGGATACACTGACAACGTGGTGAGAGTGAAATTATTGAATTTTTATCGGTTCTTAATAAGTGTGCAAAATTTAAAACAATTCGGACGTCAGGAAGCGGGTAAACACTGAAATGAAAGATTCCATTACATGGCAACCATTTTTCTATTGTTACCGTCAGAGTAACGAGAATAGCAGGATGTTGCTAAGAGACTACTGTATTGTCAACGGTTCTTAAAACGTGTGCAAAATTTTTATGTTTTTACTGTCAACGTAATCAGAATATCAATACATAGCTATGAAATTATTGTATTGTAATCAGTTATCAATACATGAGCAAAATTTCAAACAACTCGGACATCTGGAATTGGGTTAAAATTATATTGCAAAATTCCACGACATTCAACCATTTTTCTGTTGTTACTGTCAAAGTAATGAGCATAGCAGGATATAGCTATTAAATTATTGTATTGTCACCGGTTCTTAATATGTGTGCCAAATTTCAAACAGCTCAGACATCGGGAAGTGGGTCAAAATGGAGTTGTAAAATTCCGTTACATTCATACATACATACATACATACATACATACAAGTCAAGCTAATATAAAGCGTGTAAAAAGAGTTTTACTTCGTTTAACATACACAAGTCTAGAAGATGTACACTAATAACTCAAAAGCCATGAAATACCAACGAATTCGAGTCTGTTACTGAGTAGTACCACATTGACACAGTTGTGCCCTGACTAAGACTTGTGTCGTTGTATTGTCCACAGAGAACCGGCCCGGCCCGTCAAACCTGGGCAACGTCATCAGCCAGATCCTGCTGTGCAAGAGCATCACGCCCGACTTCCACCAGGAGGAGCTGTGCAGCATCGCCAAGGACTCGCAGGACCTCCTGCGCCTGCTGCAGGACATGCAGGAGTACCTCCCTCGCCAGGAGGCGGGCACCGGTCAGTGTGCACCCATAGAAAATTTCTCCTACTCGCAGAACAGCAAATCTCACCAACAACGGGCTCATTATTCCATGAGAAATGCTTTATTAAACTAGTAGAGGAAAGTAACCAAACCCGGATCCGAGTCCCTAAGTCGGACCCCAACCGTATTTCGCCTGGATGGTAGCATATACAGGGTGTTAAAAAAAAGGGTAAAATATTTTATGTGATAGTATGAATCAAAATAAGACAAAAATGTCTAGTAAACATTTGGTCGCAAACGCATACCTTCCGAGGTAATAACAGGTCCGCAATGTAACGCCCGTGCACGGCAATGCACGCCTCAGCCTTTCGGGGTAAGGAATCTCGCACTCATTGAAACTGTATTGGTTGCTCATGTTCGCGATGACATGCATTTAAGACGCACAGGACAGCCTCATTTCAGTTATTTTATTATTATTTTTTTTCCATATACAACATAGCCCAGCACCTAGTATCTAATCTGGACCCTTATTTCCATTCTTATATATATATATATATATATATATATATATATATATATATAACGTATTCACTTATAAACAATGAATACAAGAAAATTTTGATTCAAGTTCTAATATCTCTATTATTTCTACTGTTATTACATCTACTACTACTGCTTTGTCCTTAATATTACTACTAAGATTACTACTACTAATACCACTACTACTACTACTACTACTATTACCACCACCAATTGTCACAACCGCACGTCGGTTCCACTAATGTTCATTTTTTCTTGGTGTTGATTGCGTTCCAAAGGTAGAGTCCCTGGAACCGGCAGCGAAGTCAGCCGCTCAGGCCATCAAGAGTTGACCTTCTGGAATACCAAGACGGCCCCAGTTGTCGCTCAGAAGACGGCCTCTCTGGAGCACACTGAAGTTCCTCCGACGGTTGATGTTGCTCATTGTCGTAGGATATCTTCCGTCAATCCGGTGTTTTGAAAGCCAGACTTCCAGCATCATTGTTCCCTCTGCAGTTGCTTCTGGCATTAGCTTCCTCTATTCCACGAGTTATAATTGTGTTCTCCTCTTCTCCTATCTGTGGCATTTGATTTCGCCCGGCATTTTTCCTTTTTATGAATTTCTCCTTCGAGAATTTTGAGGCTAGATCAGCTGCCTCTTCCAGCAAATGCCACAAACTTTCGTCGCGTAGTATGTCGAATATTCTCTTACCTTGCAGCCGAGCTAGTTGGTGTTCTCTCAAATTGGTTGTTATTTCACATTCCCATACGACGTGCTCCGGCGTACTCTCTTCACCACATTCGCACCTGCTCGACTCCACAATATTTCGACTTCGGAGCCAGCTATTGTATGGCCCGTGACCTGTAATCTAATGTACCAATCCGGGAGTGGGTTGAAGGTACTTTAACTTCAACCTCTCCTCTACGGATGGGAACATATCATATGCTCTTCGACCTGCTTCACTGTTGTTCCATTCTATCTATCATTTTAGTTAACCGCACAAGATAGACGTCTACTAGGTATTTAACTGCTACAACACGTGTTTCAGAGGAAGTCTACAAATGTAAACAAAGGCCAGGCCGATCGACTGTGGTATCACAGTGTTCCTCTGGGCAGTTCACGTTAGTCAGAGGTAATCCCCTTCCCCGCACCACTGGGTCCCACCGACGTCGTAGCCCGCCATCGCCTGCTTTCTCTCGGTTTTCTTTCTCAGTCGGTAGAGCCGACACCTCTCCACATTTCCAAAGGGGTTTGCTTCAGTTCTACCTGCGTTCCACTTTCTTACCAGGTTCTTTGACATTTTCACTGTCAAAGTGTCATAACTTTTTTTAAAAAATTCTTCTATCTATCTTTAATAAGTCATAAATTGTCACTGTAGTGTATTTCATAGCAAATGGTATTATTTTGCTTCAGTTTATACTATAAATAATGGAGTCTGGGATTCAAAGCCACTCGGCGTACACTGAATCGCCGTTTCGTTTCCCTACCAATCGCGTCCCTCCCCTGTCTAGTGCCGGGGGTTGTAGAGTTAACGGTTAATATTCATTGACACTTTCTAGCTTTCTCTGTCGAATGCTGTCCACCCCGTTGTCCTCCGTTCAGTAGTTTTTTTTAGCACTCGTCAGTATTCATTTCGCTCCTAATTCTGGGATCCAGTGTTGGAAGTCGTAGCGAGGTGGACATGGGATGGGGGCGTCCATTAATTACGTGACGTGGAATGGGGGGGGGGGTCGGCGAAATCTCACGAAACCTCACCAAGGAGGAGAGGGGGGGGGGGCAACGGAAATCTCACGTGAGGTTTTGAAATTCTTGTAGAATGGTAGAGCTAAAAAAAAAAGTCTGGGTAAAAACCCATTTTGGACGGGTATAACCGCCCTTGGGAGCATGAGACCTAAAAAAGGTCTCAAAAAGTTGCGAGGTCCATTCGTAGGGGGTGGGTGCGGTCTCCGTCAAAATCTTACAGGGGAGGGGGAGGGTACGGAAAAACACCTCACGGCCAATCCACCGACATGGTAAACGGACATCCTGGAACTCTATAACTGCTGTGAAGTTTTCGTGCATATTTAAATACATTAGTTAGTTTCGTGAAATCAAAACACACATCAAGTACATTCCGCAGCAGTGAAACTCGGAGTTTTTACTGTGTATGACGAAAGTGCTTTAGGTAACTGAATTCGGTACTACGTGTTTTGCTACAAAATGACCATTTAAATGAAAATCAGCATGAAATTAGCTTATAGTTTTGTAGCAAATGGAAAGGAAAACCTATCTATAATTAAATAAAAACGCTATGTTACTTTTTATCTTGACATCAATTTAATCATAATTTTAATTTATCCCAAAATGTATGCTAATTGTTAGAAATTTACTAAACCTTTCATCGTTTTAATTTTTAAATTAAGTATTATTGAAGTGACATCATCACTTTGCTATTCTTCAGATGTGCCTTCGTTAATTTTTGTCTTAATAAGTTTCTTCTATTTAAAAATCTTTCATCCTTGATCTTTAAATCTACCTTCGTTTTGTCACGCCATTTCCTTCTGTCGCTGGTCTTCTTTCCGACACACTAGTTGTCATATAAATGCATTGATTTTCGATGCGCTTGCATATGTTTCACATTGTCACATTGTCAAACCATCGCTTTGTCTTTCTTCTGCCATCAGTTCCACCTTCACGTCAGTTCTACTATTACTATTATTATTATTCCGCGATTCACTAAAAGTGTGTGGTGGAGGGTGTGTTGCACCTATCCGAAAGGGTAATAGTTTGGAAGGGATATTGCAGGAGGCGCCCATGGGCTATTGTGAGGAACCATCCCAGCATTCGCGTGGTGTGATCTGAGAAAACCATGGAAAACCCAGATCAGGATGGCCGGAGAGTTTTATCGAAAGCTACCCCTGTCGGATTTTAAGTTTACTCGCTCAGTAAATCCTTTCTATTCCATTCCCTAATCGCTCGTGGAAAAAATGAATACAGAAAAGAATCGGTTCTGACCCTGATTTCTCTTATCTTATTTTCACGGTCATTTCGAGATACGAATGTTGCTGGTAGCAATATTTGTTTGCTGTCATTCTGTAATATGTCAGTCGTGAATTTTTCAGTTAGCTTCCGTCGAGAGCAACGCCTTCGGTGTTCCAGGTCTTCCCAACCTAACTCCTTCAACATGGCACTTACGCTTTCCCTCCAACTATATATACCTTTACCGAGCGGGGCGGTGTAACGGTTAGCGTTCTCGCCTCGCATTCGGGAGGACGGCGGTTCGAATTCCCCGTCCGGGCATCCAGATTTGGGTTTTCCATGGTTTCCCCAAATCACTCCAGGCAAATGCCGGGATGCTTCCTTCAAAAGGCCATGGCCGAATTCCTTCCCATTCCTTGCCCCCATCCTTGCCCCCCCATCCTTTCCCGTCTCTAAAGACCTCGATGTTAAAAAGAGATGTAAAGCAGTTACAAAAAAAAAAAAAAAAAAAAAAAATCTGACATATTCAAAATATAAAATTCAGGTAACAAAGAGCTTTGAATTGACAACTCCTCATAAGTATTGTACTATTGGTGAGATCTCGTCAGAGCCCCCTCCCCGTCCCATGATGTGGTGAGATCTTAAGAACCCCCTCCCTCTTGCTGGCGATCTCGTAACTTCTTGAGACCTTTCTTTCTTAGCTCTCCCATCCTCAAGGGCAGTTGGAACCCCCTCCCCCTAACGTTGCGATCGACGTCGTTTGTAGACTCTTTTTTTTTGTACTCTTTATTACCGTGTCAACACTACTAAATTCTCTTTTCCACCTCTTGCACTTCATAGTGCAGCTTAACTATGAAAGGTTCAACTTGAGACATATATCGCGGCAACTAACGCCAGTTTGACGCTTGCTTTCAGAACGAAACTCGGCGTTGCAGCAGGCGGACGACGGCCGCGGGGGCGGCGGTGGGGGCGGCGCGGGAGGCGGCAGCGGCGGGTTGGCCTGGTCCCGGAAGCGACGCCGCCGCTCCTCCAGCCTCTACAAGAACGTGGGCTCTCTGTGCTGCCTGTGCAGCAGGCCCAACTACCTGTGATGGCCACCGCGGCAGCGGAACGCACCGTCGAAGGGCGCGACCACGTGCGCGACCCCAAACCTGACACCGGCAACGCCTCCGAGCGGAAACGACCGCAACGAGAGCTTCGGCACACACCGATGATGTTCACACTGTATGAGGAGCAGTTCCAGATGACCGGGGAACGTTTGTCAACTGCTTCTGGCCGATAATGCTATCAATGTCCTACATTACACGATTTTTGCCGTCTCCCTCGAGGACTAGCAAATCGAGGAAAGTGTGCAGGATTTTTGTTTACATTGTTTCCAGCTACTTGTTGTTCATGAAAAAATTTATTATAAGCATAACAAAAAAAAGTCATAATCGTCTCCTGCAGTGTTGGGTGTCTACATTGAACATTGTTAATAGTCTTTCTAAAATCATTTGATGTACTGCATGTTGGGTCTCCTTAAAAGTTCCATTCAACTAGACCCTACCCACTGTCACACAACAAAATCAAAATGCAGAAGCACTGGGTTGGCCATATAACGAGATGATTTGTTTGCGTCAAATTCCTGTCATGTGAAGGGAATGCTGCAAATTCTTCCCCCCTGTTATGAAGTTTAACAATGGTGCAACCTCCACTGTAGTGTAGAATCAAACAGGCAGCCACTTAACCTACCCAAATAAACATTTAGTGGCTGGATTGATCCAAAAAATAAGATTAGTTAAATTGTGGCTTCATTTCCCGCAATTTTCCATATCAAAAAGCTCGTTTAGCATCTAGTGAAATCGAAATTCTGCGTCTCAATACATTTAGTTTGCCCTCCCCCCCCCCCCCCTCCAACTCAGTGCTGACGTCACGATGTTCCTCTTGACTACCTTCCTAGGTGTCATCGACAACCCATCACTTATTGACAAAAACTGAGGGTATCGGAGAAAGAATAAAGATGCTGGTGCACGATCCTCTTGAGATGTTTGGAGTTTTAAAATCGTAACGTTGCTACACCAAGTACACACACCTCACGTACACAAAGTCTTTCGGAGTTACTTCCAATGAGCACTTCGCGTGGTGGTCAAATCCGACCACTCAACGTGAAGGTATTTTTTGAAATTTTGGAGAGATGACAGTCGACGACATTTTACACTAATAATAAGTACTACAATTATATTAATATCATTATTACTGTAGTGTAGTCACAGAAATATTTACTAGTTTTTACTGTCGGTAGAGGTTGATATTTTTCAGAAACTTTACGAACAGGATGTGCATGCCGTATACTCGCGCCGACTTAACAAACAAACGTCAATATACGGTGACTAAATTTCTTGTTAGAAGCACGTGCTGCAGTTCCTTACAGTATCCGGTAACTTAATTACTTCGCTTCTTATGAACAAAATGCTCTTGGGTTTTGTTTTCTGGTGACTTAACCTACAACACTTTGATGGCAGAAATTCTTTCTTTCGCCACAGTATTTCGAATCTAAATCGGATAATACCTATTCCATTTCGATCATTTCCTTACCGTTCAGCATGTATCACGCTCTTATCTAATATATTATTTCCTTAGAAAGATTATTAGACCGCCCTGAACAAGATTAGATCATTCAAGGTCAAGCATTCTCCACATAAATTTGCAAATAAGCAACGTTAGTGTTGGATCAGACAATACTACTTCGTCCATTAAGTTCCCCTAGCCCCCTGAAAATGCCATATCTTTTTCAAGTTGCTAAACCGACACTAGCATTCTAACGATTTTGCCATTTATCTGTTAGGCTTAGTGTTTGGTTTTGAAAGTTAAGCCGATTGGTTATTGGATAGCTACTTGTAGTCGTAGTCTACTGCTGCCTAACCTGGCTGATTTCTAGTTTCTTATTCTTGGTCTTCTATCTTGATCTATAATTTTCTTTCTTGCATTCTGACACCTAAAATATTATCTATTTCTGTGCTTTGTGAGTTAAATTTATTAAGGAAGAGGTTAGTTAATGACTTTTACGGCTATAAAAGTGAAAGGGGCTGTACGGGTAAAATCATAATTTAACTCTAGACCAGATATCTACATTACAACAACAGACTCGATCATAGGTTACCAACCTTTTTTGGGATACTGCCCTCTTTTCGGACAAAAAATACCCAACGCCTTTTTTTTCAGAAAATAGAACACACACTCCTCTTTGGTGAAGTGTACTATCACGTATGTAGCAAAACTAGGACATATTGCTAAATTTAAATTATTAAAAGATATAAATAAGATTGGTGTATTGATCAGCTTGATTAACAAATACACATTATGAAAAAATATTATTAATTAGAAGACTGAGTTTGGTGTAATGACACTAATTTTTTTTATATTTGGTTCCTTATTTGTCATCAGCGCTCTTAAAATCGCCAAGTTCCCCTATTGACAATCTGCTTCTTTTCTTAGCTACTACAAGAGCTAACTGTGCTAAATCCTCTTTTGGTCATATATGATAGTGTGAATCCAATTTAAAAACATTTCTGGTGCAGCCCTTAAAGCCGGAAATAACACTGGAAACCAGGGAAGTTCCAGTTGGTCCTCAACATCCGCTAAATTTGCCTCGGACCAGAAACACCCTCTATGATCCCTTCAACACCCACCGATGGGTGGTATTGGCCCCTTTGGGAAACATTGGACATGAATATCGGAGCTGAAGGACTGTTTCCATAACATGTCACTAGTAGGCAAATTTTATCTATGTCCCACTATACAAAATGTAGCTAAGTCGAATCCAGTAGTAGGCTGGTGGTGAGCGATCGTACCTACTACATTGTCCCGAGGCTGACTGAGAAGTGAGATTTCTGTTATTGTTGTTTGGAGAAGATGTGGCCATGAATGATCTAATTACATCTCGGCCACTGTAGGGCAGGTAAATTTTAATACACTTACTTTGGTAAATATTATCTCACTTCCCTTTTCCAGCACTGTCTGAAACATTTTGTTCTATCTTTTTGGGCAATTTTTATGAAGTTCTTTCGATTGAATCATGTTGAACGATGCACACCACAAGTGCGCGCCACAGTACGGCTTGCAGCATCGACTGCTAATTTCGCCTCGCCAAATGGCTCGGAGTGTTTCATTTAACATGGCTCCACCATACTTGTAGCAGTAAGGAACCTACGGGTCATAAAGAAAGCAATACTTAGCACACATATACTATATATACATACATACATATTATATACACAAGTAAGTTACTCCGTGATGTATTTTTCACGCATCCTCCACTTTTCTGATAAATGTACTGTAGTTAGCCCTGTGTAAGCGAAGTGGACCAATGTAGTTAGTAAGTAGCAGTAAACAGCGGGTTGGCAACATTGTCAAACATCTCGACACTGTGCCACAGATGAGTTTTCGTAATCCTCAGCCAGATTCCATGAAGAGTTCAATAGATAATTCATATACTGGAAACCTATATTTTCCAAAGAAAATCCGGGGACATGCCTGGTTCCTTACTTTCTAATGAGTTGAACATTGCACAGTATTAGCTATATGCACAACTGATGTGATTTCCAGCACTAAAATATAAATGTTTCTTCCTTGGTAATACAGTTATTTAATAAATGAAAAAACACCCTACTAAATGATTGCACATATTTTACCTTAGAATGTATTTTTATCAGTAAAACATTGTTTGAAACCAATAAAGCATACATTTCCATGCAATGATTTTCCTAATTATGTCAGATCATTTACCAATATTTCTAAGTTTTTACTTTTCTTTCATGTAGAACCAAAAATAAGCTGCTATGGGACACGTTCACCCTGCAATGTATTTTTATCAGTAAAATATTGTTTGAAAGTAATAAAGAATACATTTCCGTACAAGATTTTTCCTAATTATAATATGAAAACAGAGTGTTATCAGTAGTTATTTCCAAGTTTTTGTTTTCCGCGTTACATTGAAAATGACCAGCTACCAAAAGTACGGAAAATATGCAGTTTCTATAACTCAGCCATCAAAAATCTATATGCTTTCTAATATGTGGCTGACAGGTATGTATGATGAAAAATTGATTGTCATAAAACACGCTAATCTTGGAATTCATTTGTGAAGCTGGCAGAAACAAATTCATTAGGTGGAAGAGACATTTCTCAATATGCTCTATCTTCGGAAACAGAGGTACTGAACACCCTTGTTAAATATTCGTCGTTAGGCACCAATCAACTGTTGCGGAACTAGCTATTAATGGATCACAACAATTATTTAGTGGTAACACTGGACAAAATTATTTGGCTCAAGCGATATTATCCCAGAAACTGCTTGCTTGCATAAGCTACTATTTCCAAATCTTTTGCCTTGACATCAGACTGTGTTCAACTACAGATATTTGAAGCGACAGCATTTCTCAAGTACTTTGCAGGTTTCACTGTCCTAAAATTTTCTTCATTGTATTTTACACCGCAGTGAAATGTATACTGTGTTCTAGGAACACAACGGGTGAAGCTATTGGCATATTTTTGATTGCATACATAAAATTGAACTGATTCACATAAGATATTTATTAGAGGTACTAATTTAGAAATCATATCTCAAGCAGCTTTTGGAACAGCATAAATAAAGAAACTTGGAGAAAACAGTTAGATAAGGCCAAACGGTTATGGGTTAGTAATTACTGGCATCCGGTGATAGCAATGGTCGACTGGCACCAACGGACTGCCAACAATCATATATGAAGGGACACTGTTCATATATATTTACCAGGGCCACAATGTTATTAATGAGCAACAATTCTTTTTTTTTTTACAAATCAAAAGCATTTAATAATAATCGAGAGCATCATCTCAATCTAAAGTAGTTGCAAAATGGGTTGGGTTACTGTTGTGTCACTAGTTTTCATCGACGACATGACTGGCACTAGGATTCTCGGGCTCCATGTAAGCATTCTGAGCCCTCCACCCCCAACAAAATTTTTTACTTTTAACTTTGGTTTTTTGGATAAAGTCAGAAAATTTTTATGCAACAAATCAAATAACTTTCTTTTAAGAAAGCTTTTTAATGTTCGGGGGTCCGGTTGCTTCCGAGAATCCTAGGAAGGGCCCCTCCAGAAGGCACGGGGCCCGTAGCATTTGCTAACTCTTGCTATGTGGCTAATCCAGTAGTGTGCATACTTCAGCTTGCATATGAAGATAGGTGAAATATTTCACAGACTGAAACACGAGCATCCAAATTTAGCCTCGTAATGGTCACACCCTAGATCTGTCTTCACAGAAAGCATTTTTTTTGGTTAGAGCTTTACGCCCTCACCGAAGTAATTACAGACGGGCAAGGACTGGGAGGAAATTCAGCCATGACCTTCCTTGTCCTTCACTGTACTATGGTTTGCATTTTATGATAATTATTAACTGTGTTTAACCATATACCCCAGAAGCAATACACTTACAAACTTATCTTTTCATCACATTAATTTTCTCTTAAATTGTTTCTATATTTGACGTAAATTTGTTCACACATTCCTTAATTTATTTCAGTCTGTTGACTCCCTTACCTATAAATGAAATTTTCCTACTTCCTTATGCCAAAAGTCAAGTGCTTCCCCTACAATTAATTATTCTCCCAATACCCATCCAAGTCACATCACCTGTGTAAGCATTATACACTTGTACCATTCTGTCTTCCAAATTACTCTCAACCAAATTCCAGTACCAGGTACTGATCTGTGTTCCACAGTTCCACAAACAATACTGTATTTGACTACTCCATGAAAATGGTTTTAAATTGTTTATTGGTACACCTTATTCACCGAGTACAGAGATATTTTGACGAAAGTGCCTTATTTTGCGTAAAATTCAAAGTTAAAATTTAAATAATTTAAAGCCCGCCAAAGCTGCCTGGCGCGAGCAACGACACTCGTGATGTGTAAAAGATGCGGCTGCGAATGGAGCGTTTCCTATTACCCAAGTTTTCAACTATTTTTATTGTTTGTTGCTGGTTATTTCTTGTTATTAATTAACGTTTGTTTTGAATATAAAATCGAGAACAATTTGTAAAAGCCTACAGCGGAAAAATATTGAAAGTAGACACCTTATTTGTGGGGCTAGCTATAGAAACAACCACTGAGTTTTATTCTGTGGAGCTTAAAAATGTAACAACTTCAATTTGATATTGCGACAAAGTCATTTACGATTTTCTGTGAAGCTCATTTATACCACAATTTCGTAAAGTTAAATGTAATACATTGTTTAAGGCGATTATTGTTAGGGTTAGGGTCCTTAGGTTCGATCCTCGCTTCGGAATATGTTTAATTTGTTTTATTTGTCGTTTTCTTTGGATACTAGTTGCTGTTGGTTGCATTGCATAATCATTTTTTCCCAAATCCACGAAAACATCAATCTAATTTTTCTTTTCTTTTTTCTGAAGGATTCACAACTTTTAGGATAACAAGTGAATTACAACCATTTGAAACAACCAAAGAAGGTTTCAAAAAGGAAATTGGACATTACTTGCACACCGAAAAAAATGTTTAAAAAAAAAAAATGAAAATTACCACTCTTCAATCAAGCAGCTACCTGGACACTACTTATTAGTTGCTTCTCTTTATGTTAATAGTAAACACTTAAACATCACAATTTCTTCACGTGAGATGAAGTGAAATGAGGTAGGTAAATGAATAAATAAACAAATTATATTCAAAGTAGATAAACCATATTACTCGGAACAAAGGTTTAATTTCCACAAATTCACACGTAGCAATAGAGAAAAAAGTTTGAACAACGGGCTTCCTGTGAACCACTGATCAAGAGCTCCAGTCGTCTGAGCTTGGTCAATGATTACGCTTTGTTTCTGCGTGCTAGTAGTGATTTAGTGAGTTGTGTGTTGCTATATCTTTTGGCAAGTCTCAAGGTAAGTTTACGCATGATATTTCCGTAATACAATTTTAAACATAATCATTAGCATTGTTAAAACAGAGCAAGATTATTTTAATTTAAAAAAAAAAAAAACTGAGCCAATTTCATGTTGAGTTTTAGTTAATTATACCGATCTCTTACCATATTTATTTAAAAGGGCTACAAGAAATACCTTAATTTGTTTGCGCATGTTTGCGACAACCATACAACTTTTCTTTATTTTTAGCATGACTGCACAAATTTCGCGTACAGAATTTTTTGACATATGGTCAGGGGCGTAGCTACTATGGGGCTAGGCGGTGTAGTGCACCGGGGCCCCTACGCTCAGGGGGCCCCCAAGCATATCTCTGGGGGCCCCAAAGCGCACCTCTGGGGGCCCCCAAGCGCAGTTCAGAGGCCCACGAGCCTGCCTTCATGGCAAACTGGCGACTTTTTTTTTAGCTCTCCATTCATCTAAGGGGACCCCTGAGACACAGGAAGGCCCTCTCACTGCTCAAAGGGTCCCTAAGCACAACTCAAGGGCCCCATCCTCAGCTCAGGGGGCCCTTACCAGCAACACAAAGCAAAAAAAAGGCCGCCCATCTGGTCGAGGGCCCAAAATAAATTTTTTGCACCGGGGCCCTTGTTGACCCAGCTACGCCACTGCATATGGTTTGCTAATGCAAAACAATCAATCTCTAACTTTTAGTTTAAATATAAATGATTCTCAAATTGAATCTGTTACATTTTTAAGCTCGGCAGAATAAAAGTCGGGGTTTTTTCTATAGCTAGCCCCACAAAGACATTTATTTTCAATATTTTTCCGCTATAGGTTTTTCAAATTGTTCTCGATTTTGTATTCAAAATGAAATTCCATTAATAACAAGAAATGACTAGCAACAAACAACAAAAAATAGTTGAAAACTTGGATAATATTAACGCTCCATTCTTAACCGCAGCGTTTACAGACGTGTGACGTCACTCAAGCGTCTACCAATTCTAGAGCGTTTTCTGTCACGTGGCCAGAGGTGAGAAAAGGTTATTTTTTATTTCGCTTTTTTATTAAAAATAATCCACTTTTCTTTTCAAAATTCAAAAAATTAGCTTCCTGAAGCATTAATCTACGAGAAGGACTACAATTTATAATATATTTTTAATACTGTCAAATAGCCTATTCCAGTTGCCTTTCTCTGCACTCCATTCATAGCTGCCATATTTGATACTCGTAACATTCGTCCTACACTATCCAGTAATACTCGAGCAAGGCCCTGGTTAAGGTTAGTATCTTTACTTCCTTACTTTAATAGTAAATTCCCTCTTCACTGTCTCCAGCAGATGCAGGAATTTGAAACCCTCCCTGCACAACTGGGTTTATTATAAAATTATATGCCATCAACAAAAAATTTATCCTATGCCTTACAATAATATAAAATCTTTGTTCGTATATCTTTGAACCTAATATGTCCTTTTTTGGTATTTATCTCAATTGCATGTTGACCTATCCAGCTGGATATTCTGCCTAGATTCCCATTACAGTTCACAATTATCTTGTGATTTAATATAATGTTTCGGATGACTAGATGAGTGAACAAGGTGTTTACACATATTTCAGTGATTGAATTATGTGTTGCCATCTTCTGGTCAAGATGTTTAATGAGAATTCAATCGCTGAAATATGGCTAGTCACCAGAGAACAGTATATTAATTCTCAATGCCAAGAAAAACTTTGTTCTTATATATCTCTTGTTTCAATCCTATAGTATAACATTAATCTATGCACACAAAACTTAAATTCTCACTGTAAATCACCAACACAATAATTCATTAGAATATTGAAGAGCATTTGTCCCAGCAAAGTTTGTTTGCCACATCTCAAGAAATTCTCTATCCAAACAGCCACTTTTTGATTCAAGCCACCATTCATTTACCACCATTTGTACCAGGGCTACACTATCAACCTGTCTTATCCCTTTAATCTGAAATCTATGGCAATTAGGCCTAAAAATGTGACTCATTTACGATCCCTTTTTTTTTAATCTCATTCTCAAGTCATCCACTGACTTACCTACCAGAATGATCAAACTGTCTGTAATTCACAACCCTATTTGTCTCCCACCTTTACTACTATGGCATTTATCCAGTCCTCTGGTATAAAGCTAGTCTCCATACTCAATTTAAATGGTATCTTTGGTGGCTAAACTGATTAAGGAAGGACAGAGAAACCAAATTTGGTTATTACTGCATTAGTCACCAGTCAACATTGTTCACTGAAAACAGAACTGGACTTACAGCCCCAATAGGATAGAAATATGCCAGCAAATATCAAATCTAGAGATCAGTAGCCAACTGCTAGTTGTCAAATAACTATCATACAACTGATTGTCTTAACCATACTAATTTGAGATTAAATAGTGCTACTCAATAACAGGACAGGGTGAAACTTGTATTTATGTATTGACATATGTATCATAGCTATCTCTTATTTTGTTCCTTAATCTACTTCATTTATTTTTGAGGGAAAAAATAAATACAAACAATGATAAAAAACTACAGAAGTTTTTTTCTCTTAGAAGAAAGCATAAAATAAGTCAATGAGACAGAGAAAAAAATATATTATCCATAGCAGTTTTATTGACCTTATAACTAAAACAATAATGACATAAATATATTTCAGTAAGATAGTTCAGTGCATCCTCCGGAACCAGAAACGAGCACGGAAGTCGTCTGAGCAGGTGAGGAAGGCTGGTGCTGTGGGTGAGTGTGCAATCAGCCGCACCGGACCATTGTGGCCTGTCAACAGTAACATGGCAAAATTCTTAGGAAAAAAGTAAAATTTGCAAAAGTGGCAAATGGTCCTAAAAAATAAAAGGATTTAATAATTGTACTATCACAGCTGTAAACAACAAAATGTTATAAGGTAGTACCAATATACATGACTTTCAAAATTTGGTATTTTTAGGAACAGAACTAGAAACCAGAGACAATAGAAAACAATAGAAAAATAAGGTTTGTCTACAAGGCATATACAGTATAATAGTATGTTCCATATTAAAATAAAACTGGATAATGGTGACAATAAAACTGCTGTTAAGCACTGAAATAAGATAGGCTTTGGAAAATAACCCATCATTTGCCACAGATAAGGCAGGGAGGGAGACAACACACAAAAAAAAACCACACACACCCACTTCAAAATATTTTGGTTAATAATTTTACTCATGTAGGAGAAGAGTCATATGGTTGGTGGAAAGATGTGTACACACCCAGACCTACCACATATATGAACCAAAGATGAAAAAAGAAGGAAGGGTGAGGATTAAACCAATGGGGATGGAGGTGACCAATGATAGCTGTAGGAGAGTATAATCTCTGTGATGATTAGGGCCCGGATATATAGCACGTAAAACATCTAATATATGCATGCAAATATGCACAAAAAAGTCCTAAAATATGCACTAACAATTAAAGAATATGCACTAACAATTAACGAATCTACACTAACAATTAACGAATATACACTAACAATTAACGAACATGGACTAACTATTAAAGAATATACAGTTATCAAATGATTTATTTTATGTCAACTCACTGATATACACGTTTCATTCCTTACAAAATGATGAATCACAATATGTTACCAACAGTTTTTCAATGTTTTCAGGGGTCAAAGATTTTCTGTTGTCAGACAAAATTAGTTTATAAGCCGAAAATGATCGTTCCACGTCAACGGACGTTATTGGGCAATACTTGTACGATGGTGCTGACTGTTCGGAACATTCATCTGGCAAAGATTGTGTGGTTCCACTTAAATACGTATTAATTGATTGAATCTTTTGCAGACCTGGGTTTGAGTCTAACACCCTGCTGAGTTTAGATTTAACTTTTTCTCCAATTTCACCAGGGACGGCATTTAAAGAAGAAATTGTTTTGTGAAGCAACTGAATAGACTCGTGAAGGGGTGCACCGCTAGTTTCTAGACCCTTAATAGCATTAGAAAGTGACGAATAGTGTACATGGATGAAATTGATATCTCGATATACAGTATCACAATCAAATGCGCACTTTGCTTCACGAACACACGCAGCACGATCGTCATGACCAATACTTGTAACCACATCTTTCACTTGATGAAGTTCTCCTGGTAGAACAGCACTGCAGACAACCAAGTTCCCCATCTAGTGAGAACAGGTTCCGGTGGAAGAGGAACCTCAGGCAGACGATCCTTATAAAAACTGTACACGCGCTGGTGCTTTTAGGACACTTTTTTTCCACTTGAAATTACTTTGTTAACTGAAGGAAATAGAGAACGTATCTCTTCTGCAATGCGATGTAATCCATGCGCCAAACATGTAACATGGATCAGATTGGGGAAAAACACTCGAAGCGACTGACCAGCTTTTAACATATATGAAGCTGCGTCTGTGATTAAAACACGCACCTTGTAACAATCACTCTCCGATTCAGTAGGCCACAGAAGTCGCAGGGAATCGTTTATAAATCTTGCAATTGTACTGTGGTTGGTTTCTCTAACACTTTGGTGTTGAAAGTAATGTGGTTTTCCGGGTTCTTCTTGACATAGTTTGCCCACTATAAAGTTCGCTACGTATCGGCCACATGAATCGGTTGTTTCATCTACCGATATCCAGACACAGTTCCCCTCCTATGTCAGACCGAATTGAATCCAGGACAGAATCGTGTAGAGAGAGCAAATAATTTTTCCTGAGGGTGGATTCATCCGGTATCCTTTGATTAACACAATACTTTTGAAGAAATGCTCGTAGATCTGGATTATTCAATTTATGCAGCGGGATATTGCTGCATACAAAAGCCTTACACAGGTCAGCAGAGAATGTATTAACAGACCGTGATACCTGAGTTAAAAGTAGCTGTTGCGTGTTCCTATTCTTTTCTTTTGACCTGAGATGTACAGCTGTTTTAGAATGCTGTTCAAGTTGAAATTTTTTCTCACATTTTATATTCTTCTCACATACTTGACAGTACACAACTTCACCGTCACTAGAATAGTCACTGTTGCCTGAAATCCACTGCTTAATTAAAACTGATCTTGTGCATTTTTCTTTAGGCATTTTTGGAGTCAGATTAAAGAAACTTAATCTTAGCACACGAACACTCCTGTCAACACAAACTTTGAGAGGCTACTGTTTTTGGAAAGGAATGTACACGTCCCTTTAAAAGTACGAATCCCTCAGGTCTGGAAGCCAGGAATCTGTTCTCAGGAAAACTGGCTCGTACCGCAATTAGGGGAATATTCCCGAAAAGATTAAAGAAAACCGCTGGCCTTCCCGGTAGTTGTCGCACGAATAAACACACTGGTAGATAACGAATATTCCAAGTGGGGGTAAATACTTGTGACTGTCGTCTCCTCAAACAAGAATTTGCCGCCTGAGGGAGAATAGAGCTATTCTTTGATTTTGCCGACCCCACCCGCCCTTCCCGTGAATGTTACCGCTCAGGGCAGTAGAGAAGGTCGCCGCCACACAAATTTTCCATTTGCAGCACCTCCAAACATGTCACTGTGTGAGTTTGGATAAGGTAGAAAATTCTCTACATGTGAATGCCAGTACAAAAAAATCCTGTTTACTCCAAGAATTTAACTTACTTGTTGCGGTTGCCAAGGATGTCCAACATACAGGTACATTAGGCTTTACAGTTTCTTCAGAAGTATCGGATATTCAGTTATGAGATGAAATAAAAGCTAAAATATGCACATATCCATAAAATATGCACTAACCCTCAAAATATGCATTTGCATATGCGCATATGCTTTTTTGAAAAATCCGGGCCCTAGTGATGATTAGTCGACGTAGGATATTTTATATATATAACAATGGAAGGGATAGAACTGCCACGAGGCAATATTTATATGGAAAGGATAGATAAAACATACCCAACACTCACCAAAGATGAAGGGAGGAGGGCAACAGCAACACAAAACAATACACAAAGACAGAAAATACAATATTTCTGGTTAAACCCTTTGTCAAGTTAAAAGAAGTAAGTGGTTGAGCTCGTGCAAGCCTTGCGTTTGACGCAGCCACTCATAGAATGAAACTGACTGTAGGAGGTGGTGGGGGCAGCAACAATAATATAAATGCAAGTATAAATCACAAGAAAGATTAAAATGGGAAATAATAATAACAATCATTGAAAAAATAATCATAAAAATAATAAATAAATTTAAAAAATGAAAATTTAAATATATATGAATCTATTGTGCCGGCCAGTGATGGGTGTACAGGGTGAGGATGGAAGATGATATCGGAAATTTCATCTTTTATAAGAGTAAATAAGTAAATAAATATATGTAACAATGAAAGGAAAGAAATGCCGCGAAGCAATATTAACATGGAAAAGAAAAGGAAAATACACCCGACACTCACCAAAGTTGAAGGGAGGAGGGCAGCAGCAACACAAAACAACACACAAACAAATAAAATACAATATTTCTGGTGAAAATCCCTTTTTCAATTTAACAGAGGCAATTTTCCTCTGTTAACTTGAAAAAGGGATTATCACCCAAAATATTGTATTTTCTTTGTTTGTTTGTTGTTTTGTGTTGCTGCTGCCCTCCTCCCTTCAACTTTGGTGAGTGTTGGGTGTATTTTCCCTTTCTTTTCAATGTAAGTAAATAAATAAATAAAATTAAAAAGATATAAAAAATATATTAACAACGTATTATCAAAATCAACTGTAAAATTGTAAGTAACAGGTTTTCTGTAGGGTCTCGGTGTAGATTGAGGTCAAAGGTATGTCTGGTGTCTAGGATGTGTTGATAGATCAGTTCCCATATACAGAGATCTCTGGAGAGGTAGTGGTGTTCAGAAAACTCTGACAGCTCTAACCGTAAAACAAGTGTTAAGATTGTAGGAATCGTGTGAACTGGCGTGGATTGCCATTACTATACCTGAATGAATTAACAGTAAATACCTCTAAAAGTAATTGTTAAGTATGAAAATTAACATATATCACAGAAGTATATTGATAAAAGGTATGAATAGCCTGAAACAAAACTTACCAAGTGACAGGAGCTGCTTGCGGGAAGCATTGCGCGAGTTCCAAGCACAAAGTGAAGTGGTAGCTTCATCAGGAAACAACACATAGTCCTCTGTATGGTTAAAGACAGCCTGTGCACGATGCTCCTGCTTGCCTATGATAAATTAGGAATGAAATATCTAATTATGAATTATACCAAGTTTCAACCATTTCCATTAAGTCTATTCTGAACAAAGAAGTTTGCTAAGTTTGCTGTCAGTATAGCAAAAGATACTCCACAATATATACTACTTCAAATGCTTTTTTTTAACTGTACTATCAGTAAGAATGTTTGTGATGTCTTTCATATGATTTATTTTTACAACCTCAATCTTTACATATTTATATGATACAAGTTCTATTTTAACTTGAAGTGTACTTTAATATCAAGATTATGCTTCTATCTTTTTTCTTTTCTTTTACAATATTAAAGCTTTAAATTTTCTTCTCCTATGGGCTTTGTGGAGATTATTCCTATGTTAAAATGTCTATGTTAAGGAAGGTGATATGGATGTGAGAGTAGGAGTACTTAAAGTTTAGGGAGTGGATGGTATTAACCAAATGATGTCATATTTAAATGCTTACAAAGCTGACTGAGAAATCAGATTTAAATCCCCTGGCGCCATGATTGGGAACACAGTAGTATCTAAAAATCTTAGTGAATCAACCAAGATTTTTTATTGAAAATTTGCATGCAAATTTATCCAATTCCATTCACTCAATGGTGTTGTATTACAAGCACATTTAGAAGGGCCACGTGCATCCTCGTCATTACTTTCTTCAATGCCACCATTGCTAGATTCACTATAATTATCATAAGAACTATTTTGAGACTGTTTTATCAATACTAACACGTTCTAAAACACTTTCTATAATATTTCAAACTTCCTTCTCATCATCATCATGAAATCTTTTCACCATCATGATGACTACTGAGATCAACGAAAAAATATGATCAAAGAAATTATTGTTTCTCCACAAAAAGCAGTGTGTAAGGCCAGAATAGGGAAATTACAAACATCGCATTTTAGCTCTTCATCTCAGAATACACACAAATGTCATCTCTGAGCTAGAAACTGAACAACATGCATTTGTACGAAGCAGTGCAATATTGCAACCTACGATCGTTATTGATTTATGTGTCAAAAAATCGTGTGACAAACCTTGGTCATAATTTGAATCAAATAGGCAATTATGGAAGAAATTATCAACATGGATCCAGAACATTAAAATGTTGTAATGTATATCTGAACCACACAAATGATACTAATGTAATTTTTTGAAGATAGGATTCTTGAAATCTGTCTAGAAAACGGTTGGGATAGCAGGGTGGGTTATGGTAGATATGGGACTAAAAAGTGTAGTTTTTTATATATATAATGAAGTAGATCAGTGATATGAAGAAGGCAGTGCTGAGGAGAGCATATTGAGGGCACAAGGCCCTGACAGTGGTGGATATTAGTGGTGTGATGGTTCTAACAGGAGGGAACCATAAAAATTCAGTGATGATGGATGACACAGTGCCAATGACACATGGAAAAAATAAAGACATACGCGAAACATAAAATTTTCAAGTGCTAATCTTACTTTAGCAGAATACATTGTGGAATATTAGAGAATATCAGTGAGAACCAGAACATTTAAATAAGAGAATTGTTAATTGAGTTATATCTCTTACAGCCTTGGTAAGGGAGCAGGAGAAGAATAGTGACAATGGAGAAATCACTAAGCACTAGATGAAATAAGTAAATATCAAAATTTCTAGAAAGATCACCTGTTCCTGACTGTTGCCACAGATGATAAAATTAAACGGTTGGTGAAGTCCAATACTCACCAGTCGTTCCAGCTCCTGTGTAGGCAATCAAACATCTGCTAGTTGACAACTCCCACAGTTTTATCAACGAATCCTTGCCTGAAGATAAGATGTACTGCAAAACAGAATTGTATTTCAACTTTTCAGTTAAATAGATGCAACTAAGGAAAATGGAAGCGGCTTCTAGGCAATATAAATAAGAAAAGAAAGGGAAATTAACCCACCACATACCAAAGTGGACGGATGCGATGAGAGGGAACACTTATGCTGACAAACAACTACACAATATTTCGGCATCTGCCTTCTTCACAAGTAGAAAAATGGGCCACTAGGCTCGGAACGTGTGTACACAACGAACGTTAACTAATGACGTTCGTTGTGTACACACGTTCCGAGCCTAATGGCCCGTTTTTCTACTTGTGAACAAGGCAGATGCCGAAATATTGTGTAGTTGTTTGTCAGCATAAGTGTTCCCTCTCATCGCATCCGTCCACTTTGGTATGTGGTGGGTTAATTTCCCTTTCTTTTCAGTTAAATAGATAACTTATATTTATGATAGTAAAACTAAAGGCAGAATTAATAAAATAAGACATTAATAGTAAACAGGAAAGTGCTTTAAGTCAATGTGGATAGGAACAAGAATTTGGAAAGAAGAGATATCACTTATTAGACTTGGAGGAAAAGAGGATGGGGGGAGGGGGGGGGAATGCAATGACACACTAAATAACAAAATTAACACATACAAATAATTTTTCAAGTGAACCCTTAATCATTCTTTCACATTAGGTAATAGAAATTTTTGTTTGGCCTTTCTGGCTTTGGGCTTCAGAGGTCTTAATTAAGAAATGTGGATGTGCTATTTATGAATCTCCACTGACATGTAATGGTGTCAGATACAGCACCTTTGATAGTGTTCCATGCAGAAATGGAGGAAGTATAAAATCCTCTTCAATTCTTTCAAAAAATAAAGAATAGTGTACAAGAATTAATAAGTTAACTGATGAATCTTTCTGTCCTGACCACGATTCCTGGCCTGAAATGAATCAAGTAAATACACAGTGCTCAGATATTCAAAAAATCACAAGTGTGTTTTGATGATATAAATAACTCCAAAATCAATTGTCAATCAGTAAGAAAAAATGAAAACACAGCATATATCTGGGGAAAGCAAGGAGGAGACCATAGAATTACACTAGAAATTGCAAATGAGATGAGCAAAATCCAGATCAATGGTGGTCAAGCAGTACTGAGAGGAAGAAGGATGAGTGACATCTTCTACTTGAAAGCTGACAGTGCTAGAAAGAAGCAGAAAAATTAAAGAATCAAAAGTCTTTTCAAGAAACACATTTTTAACAGAGTGATCAAATGAGGCTTCATTTTGTTAATGCAGACAAGGATTTTTTTTTTTTTTTGCCTCGGGCTTTACATCTTGCTCAGGTCATTAGGGGTAGGAAAGGGGGCAAAGAACAGGAAGTAATATGAACATGGCCTTTTGAAGGAACCATCCCACCATTCACCTAGAGATATTTCAGGAAAATATGAAAAACTGATGAAATCTGGATGGCCAGACAAGGATAAGAAATCCTCCCAAATGTCTGACCTGACCATTACCACTCACCGACCACACTCAGTGCAGAAACGGAGCACATATATAAGATGAAATGTTTCCTCATAGCTTGAGTTGTATAAACGTTTTATGTATTAAAAAACAAAACTTCCAAATATGGCCAAGAATGAATTGAACTCTCAATATCCACAAAGATTTGTAACCAATAGTATTTCTTTCCCTCTTGCAAATAATTACAAGCTACTGAAAACAAAGTGGTAATGCATTGAGGAGAAAGTCTAAATTATATTGAAAAATTATATATACATATTTGGTGTTACTTTTTAAATAAATAATAAAAATTTACATTTCAACTGTTGTTGTAGTTGCCAAAGAGCAGAATCAGCTCCAAATTACTTTCATCATTTTATAATAACTATACATCACATTAACAGCGACCAAAATATCTAGAACCACATTTCTAGAAATCTCCAGAAGTACCATAAAAACTCTTATAACAGTTTTATAGAAAATTTTCACATTCAGCACCTTTTAATTTGTCAGCTACTGGCAGATTTTGCATCTAGTACTTTTTGTTCCCGAGTGATCATCAAGACCTATAATGTACAAATACGTGTATCCCAATGTACTTAAGAATAAGAATTATTCAGTGAATTGTGAGACTAGGGAAATGTTTTCCTGATTAATTGCCTCAATAATGGGAAGTTAAAAAAACCAATAAGTGATCAAGTAATTTTCATAAATGAAATTGGTATGAAAGATTACACAACTCGTAAACGACAAACTAGTAACTGCGCTCTTCAAGAATAGTTAGCATGAGCCACTCAATGAATCTCACCTTCCCATTTCGGGTGAAGCACACTGAACATACTTCTGAACCATCATGTGCCTTCATAAAAGTGTTCACACAACGGTTTGAGATACCATCCCACACCTTGATACTTCCATCACGTCCAGCAGATGCATATATTCTACCATCAGGAGAGTACCTGCCAAAAAAACACAAAAATTAGAGTCAACCACTTATTTAGTTATTAACTGCTTGAGCAAAAGTGGATTAACTTAATCACAAGACAATTTTTAAATCTGTTAAAATTTTGGAAGCTGAATTTCAGAAAATGCATTTCAATAAAACCTAGTTTTTAAATAAACCAGGTGCAAAGTGCCAGTAAATGCTTATAATGTATTCTTTTTTTTAAATTTAATTGCAATGGGGTGTTTCCCTACACACCAAATTTTCCCCTTTCCATTTCCCACATTCAGTTCCCCCAACTAACTTCAACTTTAAATTCTTTAAGCATTTCTCTTGCTGATTTTTTCCAATACCTGATCCCTTTACCTATGAAAGAAAACCTTCCCACACTCTTATGCCTAATATTCCAGCAATATCTTTCCATGCCTCATCACCATTATAAACCTTGTATACTCCCATGACTCTCTTCACCCTCCTCCTACATGGAAGGAAAGATAATATCAACCAACACTCACCAAAACTGAAGGGTGGAGGCAAACAGTGACACAAAAAGCACTATATTTCAGGTAATGCCCTTCTCCATGAAATATAACATCTAAGCATCTTAGAATTTTAGTAAATTCTAGCCTCTCACCTCTAGGTAAAGATAGTTTTCATTTCATGTACAGGTTATGGGAGTAAAGCTTTGTATAGCATAGAGATACTGTAACCAAAACACACTAAATAAAACCCTTTAGGGATAATAAAAGTATTCAAAATTAAATAAATGCTCTAAATAAACCTTTGATAACAAAAAGAAAACGTCAGTTTGGGAGGAATAGATTAAATCCCCCAAGTTCAGTTTCAAATAATAGATTTTGATATAGGTTAACTTCACAGTTTCTGAGTCAATTTGGTGCAGTAAAGACTTTCAGTAGTTGCTAAACGCCGAATATAAACTTTGAATGATAATAAATAAACTTTAAATCAACTGAAAATTAAATAATCATCAGTAATCCAACTTTGTAATTATGAACTTCTAACTGGGGAGCATTTTGTCATTTTAAACCAATTTAGGAGCAAGAAAGCAACTCAATACTTGATAAACCAACTATACTAATTTTCTGTAATGATATTAACACCTTTTACTAACCTTAAATATGATAATCCAAAATAATCCAGTTTAGTACACAAGCAATTTCTAATATTTGGCATTTCACTGTTTTCACACACTTTCGAACAAAATAAAGTAATTGTAAGGAAGTAATCATGCAATTAAAATATAAATTCACTAAAATTTCATAGTTTCTGAACGTTTAAATAACTTAAATCAATTTTTATACTTCGTCAGATACTCTGCACTTTTAATAATTTTTATCTCAAAATCCTAGAGAACATTCGAAATAAAAAGTAGATTTCCGGGAAGACCTAAAAATCTAATATCACATATAATAATTTCAAGTAATTCCAAGTAATAGAACCGATCTTATAGAGATCTTAAAATTTATTTTTCATCACGACCATGAGGTCAACTTAGAAATTAATTTCGACCGATCTAAAGTAGGTACAGAGATGAGATAACTTTCAGAATACGTAGTTTAATTCAGTGAATCTCGTGGTAATTTTATATTTGCAATAAAAGTAACAGAAATAAAGTTATAAAATTAAAACTGAAATCACACTTTGGTTACGTCGTAGTTAAACTTTCCCTGCACCAATCTTAATAAAAATTACACCAATAAACTCAGGAATTTTAGTAGAAAACGGTGATAATAATAATATTTGCATAAATTGTGGCATTAATAAAATGACGAAATGTAGAAGTTTCGAGAACAAAAGTACTTCCCCAGAGTAGAGAAATAGTTCACTCCTACCCTTACAACTTTTAAACCAGTTGCTTAAAATTATTCACTAAATATCCATTATTTCACAATTAAATATGTCGAAACACTGTCACACCTAAAGTTTTGGATAACCGTTTAGTTACTGAGATATTTCTGGCCTAAATCGTAGAAGTGTTAGCAGAAAGTTGTGTTTTGGCTCTGACGTCAGCGAAGGTATAAATCAGAGGGCTGGGAGGTTACGGCGTCTTTTCCGGGTTTGAAGTCGTGCTAATAAGATGTTATAAGCGTGTGTGCGTTGGTAGGTTGGCAACTCCGACTTAGGTTGGTAGCTCAGGTCTTCAGTTGGCACTACCGGGGTCGGCCATCATGAAACATGTTCGGGGCGTGGCATTGGTTTACTTAACATGAACTTTTAATTTTCAACTGGGGTTTGGTCGGTCTCTACTTCTCTCCATAATCTGTGATTTTTGGAACAATTGTTCGATTGCCTAAGCAACTTAAGAATGCTGTTTGAACTTTGAATTTCATTCTAAATAAACTCTGAGAATTTTGGAAAAGTGAACTGTTTTATTTCTGTAGCTGCTGTAATACCTTTTCAATATTTGGGGTCTTCAAATATTGTGGCGACCTGTAGCGTTCTAGTTGTATCCTGGCAACATGGTCAAATTAAATTAAAGTGTTCAACAAGTTTTCATCGGACTTGGAGGTGTGATCAAGAGAGTAAGTTAAGGCACATAGGCGATACTCTAACCCCGGTGTCAGCCTTTGTCCTTACATGGGACTTTAAGGCTAGTGTTTGTTCAATTTCAAACTGTGGAGAGAGTTTACCGACCATAAGTGCTATGAGCGAACTCCTACCCAAGGATAACATCTTCTTCGGGAAAGCATCCATCGACCTTGGCGGACGGATAGCTGCCAACCAGACTACACCAACGACGCCACACAACCACAGCTTCAAACCTACTTGCAGACCTGGATGTCGACTTCACCTCTTTCACTTCATCCGGAGTGCTGACCTGAGGGTCCAGAGGAGACGGACGTCGCTGTATTCGCCACACAGCATCGCTCCTTTTTCACCACGTCGACTACGGACATCTAGACTGCTCAAGTTAAGTAACATTATTCTTCATTTGAGATCGGGCCGCTCCATCCTAAACTTTGGCGACAGTTTAGGCCTGCCTGGAGCATTCTTTCCTATCATCTATGCAGTTTCTTCCTTCTTTTTCGTGCTGTATAGAAACATCACACTTCCATCAATAGTTGACCAAAATATCTTATGATATTGTTCGAAGGTTGCAATCACAGTAACTGCATTTTTACTATTATTTATGCCATTACGGTGGCAAACTTGTGCTCGATTTTACTGAGTGATAAGACTTTGGGGTAATCTATTTTACCTATCAGCCTAATTTTACCTGGCTTTTCATTTTCTACGAGTGAATTAACAGTGGTTTGGAACTTTATGTTGGTATGTAACTTCGATCAGCTGTTTTTGTGCCGACCTCCGATCAGCTGTTCTTGTATGCAACTCACAGAGTTTACTACTACCGAGATTGTACATCTTTGCCGACGATTTGCTGAGACATACTGCATAGCAAAGATTTTTTTTTCTCTTTTCTATACCTGTGTTTACCATCTGCTTCAGTGATTGTCTCTGCTGTGTTTACATTTGGATACTTCGATTCTTACAGTGTTTTTGTTTTCTTTAGGAGTTAATACTATTCTTGTGTATTCGTTATTTTATTTCTTTTTTGTGTTTTGGGAATTTCTATTTTATATTTTCTTTGTGTTTCTTATTTACATTTAAGCGTCGAATTTTAAAAGTTGTAGATCGGCTGTTTGCTATACCCGTGTGGAAACTAAATTACTGTATGCTCTTTTGGGTTTTAAGCACGTTTTCCACACATTTCAATTTCTTTTTACCTATTAAAATATGGATTCATATCTTGCAACTAGTATTACCCCATCATCACCTCAAACCAGTACTAGTAATGTACAGACAGTACCTACAACCGCTACTACTGACATTATATTCTTGCTCCAGTCACTTGACCAGAAGTTAGACCAACGACAGAAACTGTTTGACCAACTTTTTGAGGAACGAAAACAATGCTTTCAACATCTTAATAATAAACTTGATCAATACAAAGATGAATTTCATACTGAATTGGATGAACCAAAACAAGAACGCAACACTAAGTTTGAACAACAAAATAAAAAGGTAGACCACTCAATCAAAGAGCTTAAAGACCTTCCGCATACTACTATTGAACAAAATATACAACATGAAGAGGTTGAGGGTTGTGAGGAAAGTTTAAGTGATTTCATAAAAAAGACTTTTGAAACTTTGACACAAAACTTACAAGCAGTCGTAACAGACAGAACTGTAAACATAGCTACTAATTTAGGTGAGAAACTTGACCGTGTTAATGATCGCTTCGACCAGTTAGAAAAAAAGCGTGATGAAGCACACCAAGAAATGTTACAACAAGTGCATCGAACTACACAAGAAATCAAAGAAGGCTTTAATAAACATCAAACTGTAGTTAATACCCACCTTAAACAAAGCAGAGATAAGTTTGATAAGTTGAATGTTTCTAATATAATTTCTCAGCCTACATCTCAAACAGCTGACGTTTCACAAGTCTTTGACCTGCCAGATATAGGTGACAATGCTGAAACTAACCTTGCGAATGTTATGGTACCTGAATCGGAGCATCCAATACAATCAGCTGATTTAGTAGCACACACCACCATTCCACAGCCATCAGCTGTCCAAGTAACTGCACCTGTTTTGCCCTCACTACAATGCACAATTACTGAAACCCTAATTGCTAATGGAGCAGAGCTGCCTGCATTAGCCTGTAGTGATGTACCTGATACTAAAGCTGATCCTATTGTGGATAATTTAGAAAAAGCTGAAACCCATTCTGCACCCACAGAGGTGACAGAACATAGCATTAATGCATCAGCTGATCCATTACCATCTACTGACCAATTAGATTCTATTTCAGTAGCAATAACTGATTTTACCAAGACGAAAATTCATGCACAATTATCAGCTGACCTTTCTTAGGTCATTGACCTGCCTTCTGTAGTTAAAAATGCTGGAACAAACCTTGTAAAGGTTAATGTGTCTGAATCTGAGCATACCATACATTCAGCTGATCTTCACAATACTACTGAACAACCAGAAAGCTTGGTTGATTTTTCGGCTGACTTGACACATCCTACTATGATACCGTCAGCTGACAACTTGCCTGTACATCCTAAAGCAGTGCAACTTATTTCTGATATTTGTAGGAATGATGAACCTATACCAGTAATTTTGGGAAATAGTGATGACTTAATTAGTTGCAATGTTGATATGAGCAATCAACACAATAGGCATCACTCAACTGACCCCCCAGTCCATTAGTTTGCACACCGCAAGCAAGTAGCAAACCATTCAATAAGAAATTGAAAAAGCCAACTTTCGTTGACAAATTAAATATACAGTTAACAACTAAAATGTTCCCTGAAAACAGTAATCGAAATTTTTCATTGCTATCAGTGCCCATTTGGGAGATTTTCAGATTAGCAAAACAGATGGCGCATTTCATTCTCTTTCAGAATGTTCCACATGAGGTACTGACTTTGATTTGTAACACTTCCCACATTGGGGATAAGATACACCATATTGCCAGAAATTTTTCAAGCTATAAAAACCTCAGTACAGCTTACTATGACATTGTGCTGAAGCTCTTTCATTCCTGTGATATGGAAGAAAATGGTGTATATCTTTCACAACCCACAGTACCCATGCTATGTCAGCACAGAAAGACAAATAAAAAGAAAACTATTTTTAGCTATCAATGCTTTGGGAGGGCTCCTAAATTTAAAAGCCATGTGAACCCTTTCATACCAAATAAAGACACACTCTTTGCTGAATGGAGGAATGTCTTAAAACTTAAACCTACTAATCCTCCTGTTCAGGTACACCCATTGGAAATCTACGCTTGCACACAGTCTCAGACAACCTGTGTTACTTTAAATGTTTTTCATTTTTGCACCTTTTTGACAGTTAGTATTTGTTTATCTGAGTCTTTTACTCAGCTGAGTTTGATTTTTGAAGTTGTATTGGGACCAGAAGTTTTGCAAACTCTTTACTTTTCTAATGAGTACTTTCATCTAATAATATTTGAACATCTACCTTGGGAAGTCATACGCCAGATTAGATTGGATAGGATTTCTGAGACACCAAGGGTGGAACTTATGGATGTTGAGATGGATTGTCGAAGAGATAAAGTTGTTTGTACAAGTAAGGAAGTTGATGCTCTAGTTAAAGTAGAGGTGGAGATATAACATGTTTTCCTATATTTTTGGGGGAGGCTGGAAGAGAAGAAAGTACCATTTTGGGGGAATGCATTATTATTATTTTATTAATAGGGCCAGGAAATAGAGTCCTGCCTGCAAATCCCATATTTATTATTAGGGCCAGGAATCGGAGACTCACCTGCGAATCCCATAATTATTAATTGCATTTCCACCCATCATTATTATTATTTTGTATCAGTGTAACAAAACAAGGCGACCTCATATATAAAAACACATTAGGCATCACCTAGGGATGACCTCATATACCAAAATAAGGCGTCATTGTTATTTCATATAGTTACACAATTTCATACACAATACATATATATAGGAAACATGAGCAATCAACACACTATAGAGACAAAAGCGGAAATGACCAAGTTTGTTACACATGATGGAATCTTGGAGATATGATATTAAAACTGATGTGAGTTTACATTCTTGTTGCGGAAGAATGAATTGAAAGCTATTTTGGAAGTTATGTACGGTCTTAAGTGTTTATCTATATACCATAGAACGGTTTTGGGATAGCAATTCCTATTGTCTTGTACACTAAGAAGGTTGAATGATGTTAGTAATATGATGAGGATATACACATGCTTTCACATATTTTTTCTAGTAAAAATAAAGCACTCTACGAAAACTTTTTATCATAAACTTTCCTATACATTTTCCTACTTTAAGTAACACTTTCTTCGCTTTGTCTTATTTACCCAACTTAGGTTGAGGATTTTTTGTGCTTTGTTGCACCTTAGGCACTTCATAGTGGCCTTAAGCAATCAGAACTTTTGAGACTAATGTTCTTTATTATCAATAAACTATAACACTTGAACTAACTTTCATAAAACTATAACTGATTTGAGTATACAACTTTTCTTGTGACATTATTCTGAGATATTTGGTCCAGGGGACACACACCCCATTATAAGCACACATAACCAGGACCTACCTCTTTTGCAGAATAAGTTGTTATAATATTTATAAAGGATATGTGACTTTTTTGCACCAGTGTACTGGTGAACACAACTAGTGTTGTGATACTTTAACACAAGAGATCTTTTGTTACGTTTCATACATATATACACGACATAAATACACTCATTTTACACAGCAGTGTACTGCTGCTTGGAAACTACGTTTCCTTATAACTTATGATTTACCCCTATACATTCTTAGGATGTTTTAGATTCATTTTGGGAACTATATTTTGTAAATGACTACTTTAATTAATAATCCTTATTATGATGGTAATCAACTTAGTTCAATTAAATTATACAATAACTTCGCATGGACCATGTTCACGTCTTATGATATGTATGTGTTTGTATTTTTCTTGTATCCCTTTCTTTATATTTTTCCTTGGGATTATTTTTTAGTAACATTGTTTATTTATGGATATATTTATAACTTGTAATTTTCTTACATTTCATTTACTATGTCTAATTATTTTATCTCCTTTGCTAAGGAAGTTTATTGTTTCTTGTCCCATTTCCCAAAACTTGTGGGGACATTATTTTAATTGCTATGTTTTTGTATTCTTTTGTATTTTACTTTTATATTTTTCTTGTATATGCATAGGTTAGTGATTAAGAATAATTTGGCCACCACTAATTCCCTATGGTTTTCTGTTTTGTATCTTCCACAGACCAGCTAGCTGACCGAGTTCCCCAGGCTTCTCCTGCTGCGTCAGGAACCGGGGATGATGGACGTTACTCGGCAGTTCTAGCCATAAGGCTATTGGTTTATATAATTTTGCAAGCCTTAAAGTCTGCAACCGTGACAGGACTTGGGTTTTCACCCATTTAGGGAGTTTGGTAATGAAGGGTTAAAGTGTGAAAAGGGAAAGTGGTAGTTTTGAGGCCTAAACAAAATCAATACAATGGTAAAAACAGAGACGTTTATAAACGAAGGACTTTCCTACATGGAATTGCATAATACAATTGTTTATAAGATCATATATATTATTTCTATAAGGTATTTTTTTGTCACAAGCCTGTATCTTCCTTCATACTTAACCGAAATAAATGAATGAGGTGTCATTTTAAAGCTTATGGTCTTCCCTTTGGTCACATCATATTTTACGAAATGAAGTTTTCGGAATTCTGCCCTTAAAGGGCGAAAATGTCAATATTTCTAAAATGCTGTTTTCTGTGTTATGAGTCAAATATCTCCCTGGATACCTATCTGAAACCGTTTTATGAAGTATCATTTTAAAGATTAAGATATCCGCTTTAGTGACGTCGTATATTAAAAAAGAAAATTTTCTGAATTCGACCCTTAAAGGGCAAAAGTATCAATATTTTTGCAATGCGTTTTTGTGTCACGAGCGATTTATCTCCCTTAATATCTAACCGATATAGATAAATGAGGTTTCATATTAAATAATAATGTCTCCGCCATGGTAACATTATATTTTAAGAAAGGAATTTTTCGTAATTCGACCCTTATAGGGCAAAAATGTCACTTTTTCTAAAATGCGTTTTTTGTATCTCGGGCCATTTATCTCCCTGGATATCTAACCAAAATCGATAAATGAGGTAGGATTATGAGGAGTAATGTCTCAGCGTTGTGACATCATATTTTAAGAAAGAATGTTTTTGGAATTCAACCCTTAAAGGGAAAAAGTATAAATTTTTCTATAACGCATTTTTGTGTCACGAGCGATTTATCTCCCTTAATATCTAACCGATATAGATAAATGAGGTATCATATTAAAGAATATGGTCTCCGCCATGGTAACATTATATTTTAAGAAAGGAATTTTTCGTAATTCGACCCTTAAAGGGCAAAAATGTCACTTTTTCTAAAATGCGTTTTTTGTATCTCGAGCCATTTATCTCCCTGGATATCTAACCAAAATCGATAAATGAAGTAGTGTCGCGAAATAATCGCGGGAACACTTAGTTATGTTAAAGTGGTGCAAGAAGCAGCAAGTCAAACTAAGAGTGTAGGCGTAGGAAAACGCCGTAGCGATACGAACCGGAGGGACACGGATGCTTTTAGGGGAGCAATATGTAGTCAAGAAGAGGCAACGCGATAACATTAAAAGTGGAGAAAGCAGAAGGTCGGAGCGAGGGTGATAGGGCTGAGTGTTGACAGGAGCAGAGGATTCCATTAACACGACCCGACCAGGAAGCCTACGTGACGGGAAACACGGAAGGGCAGATAGGACTGATGCAAGAACGTAAACAAAGCGACCAACGCCACAGAATGTTCTAGAAGGTTAGGAGGACACAAATAATGTCGTCATTAAGAAGTATAAAAGAACGTGGCCGGGCCACCGGGAGCCAGAGTAGGGCGGAGCAGTAACAGAGCAGGACTGCTAGATCAGGGCATCAGTAGGACGGAGAGACAGACTAGTGCAGGGCACAGTAGTCGCCGTTGTTAGCTGTTAGGGTCTTCAAGTATAAGGGTCTAGTAAATGACGGACCAGCAGATAGAGGGACCCAAGCTAGTTACTCCCGAGGGGTGGTATCTTTCATTCGGGTTTCTCATACTGCTAAACTGGTGTTACCAGCATAGTCTGGCAACCGGGGAGTTCCCAGAGGGACCGGCAGGTATGATGTTTCCAGATTCTGATGATTCTGATGAGGAGTAGGTACCTCCCGTAATTACTGAATATTTTCAGTGGAAGTAGGTCGGGCTTCGTGAGCTGCAAGCTTGGTCTTTGTAAATCCAACTTGTATGTGTTTTTATTTCTACTAGTTATCCTACACCGAGTTCCCTTGTCTGAAAACCCGAATCCCATCTGAGCTCTCATCTTCCGAACCGCTCGCGGAAGTAAAAGCCAACCAGGACGCAACATAGCCTATAAAATTTTGGTGTCAGGTGTGGGGTTTTGGCCAGGATAGCCACTGTTAGATAGTGCTTGACCAAAAGTTAACCAGGGTTGGCCAAAGGTCAGCATATCGGCGATATAAGGCCACAGATTTGAGGAATAGGTGTTTCAAAACTTCTAAGAAAGGTCAGCCCGAAGTCATAGCCAGACTGACGGCTTGAAAAGCGAAGCCGACTAGGGGAGGTGGCGCAGTAGGTAGGCTAAAAGAAGAAAGAAGAGGATCCATTGGTCGAGTACAAGAGGGGCCACTCGACAAGCGGAAGAAACCTGCCAGCAGCATCCATAAGACAACGAGACGGGTAGCAGCCGCAACGCAGTCGAGGTCAACGAGGGTTGACAACAGCAGCCGCAACGCAGTCGAGGTCAACGAGGGTCGACAACAGCAGCCAAGCGAGCACAGCTAGCAGCCAAGCGAGCGACGCACGACGCAGTCCCGCAGCCAGCAGCCGGACGGGCGACGTACACAGCATCACACAAGAGTCAACACCAGCAGGTGAGAAAGAAAAAGCAGCAGCATGCCTAACGAAGCAGTGTCGGGTAGTCAGAGTGCGCAGTCATCATCTCAGAGGCAGTATATTAGTTTAAATGAAGTCATTAAATTAATTCCTCATTCTTTTGATGGCGATAAGGCTCAGTTAAATGAATTTCTGGACAACTGTGATAGTGCTTTTGAACTGGTGGCGCCAGAACAGCATGAGATCTTATTAAAATTTGTTAAAGCCAGAATAGTAGGGACAGCTAGAGGAAAATTGCTCGTCAGAGATTTGACTACAACTTGGCCGGCAGTTCGAGGGATATTGGTTGAAAACTATGGCTGCAAAAGAACGTTAGACTACTATGCATGTAAAATGTTTGCTAGTAAGCAAGAATCATGGGAGAGTATTGCGCAATGGGGTTCGCGCATAGATGCACTCCAGCATCAGTTTAGGGAAGCCATAAGGGGTGTTATGGCAGAAACGGAATTGGCAGGCAGCATAGCTCTTGTATTAAAATTAGGAAGAGCAGTCTTCATTCAGGGGTTGTACGATGACCGAGTGAAAACAATTGTACGGGCTAGGGGAGAATCTATAACCCTATCTGAAGCAGTAGAAATTGCAGCGACTGAAGAAAGTGCGATAGCTTCAGCAAAAGAAAAAACCGGTGTCGCGATATCCCTTCAGGACTCCAAAAGTAGAGAGAAAAACCTTTCCATCCTGTGTCAGTTGCGGAAAATTCGGGCATACAGCCAAGGATTGTCGGGCGCAAAGGCGTGTAAGAATGGTCGACAAAGAGGACGAACTGGATAAGAAAGCGATAAATGCTTTGCTAGCCCAGGTAAACAAATTAGAGAAAGAAAACGCTGGTAGAATGATGGAAACACGGCGAGAAACTAGGAGTAGTGTTAGACAAGCGGCGCAAGTGGTACCTGTCAAGAGAAGAATACCGAGTGTAAGTGAAATCACATGTTTTAAATGCAATAGAAAGGGGCACTATGCTCGGGAGTGCCGTGAAAATACCGGGGTAGTGAGAAAAAGGGTTAATAGACCGGTAAACTGTTAAGTGGCGTAATGAGGCAGTCACATTGCGCCAGGCCCCCAAAAGTATATAAAGTAGACTGCACAAACAAGAATGAATTTGTCGTAATGCAATGTGATGGAGCAAAGCATAATCGGATGAAATTCCTGGTAGATAGTGGGGCACAAATCAGCTTAATAAAAAAAGGATAGTATACCCAAGGGAGCAAAATGGGATACTAGTGAAAAAATTAGAATCAAAGGGATTAGTAACAATATAGTGAATACAGAAGCTTCCGTAATAATTGAGTTCCAAGCCGAAAAGGGTTTGGTACTAAGGCAAAAGTTCTATGTGATAGGGTCAGACATAGATTTGCCATTTGAAGGCTTGTTAGGAAGGGATTTCCTGGCACAAAATAGGGCCATAATAGATTATGGTGGGAGGACCATTGAGATTCGCGGGAAGCGAATTAGCTTGGAAACCGCGCAAGAAGGGCCATTTCAGAAACGACGTGAGATGCGTTGTGGTGGTTCTTGTAGATCGGTAAGGCAAACCGACGGCTACAAGAATGTTGTGGGTGTCGTAAGGGTTACGTCACCAAATCATGCTCGTCCGTGCACTAACGGAACTGTGCGACGGGACGGGAGAAGTGTCGTAGGGATTACGACGCGAAATGGTGTCTGTCCGTCCACTAACGGATCTGTGCGACGCGACAGGGAAGATGTCGTGAGGATTGCGACATCAGGTGAAATGTGTCCGCTCACTAAAGGAACTGTGAGGCGTGACAGAAGGATTCCGAGTGCACTGGGTGCTGACTCGAAGACGGTAGGCCCCGTGAAAAGGCGAGATTGTCCGTCGACTAACGGAATTGTGCGACTTGACGGAAGGTTTTCGAGGGCAGTAGGTACTGCATCGAAGACAGTAAGCCCCGTGAAAGGGCGTAGTAGTTTAACGAATGCGGAAAAGTCCGACTCGTTAGCAGTAAGATCTTCGTGGCATAAGGATGCGATGGTACGCACCTATGCGGAGGTGGCTAAGACCACAAAGTCAAAAGCGATTCCAATCGCGAAAAATGGGAGTAAGTGTAGTACTCAACCGGGAGTGAAAGCCGGGAAGGCTCGAAACTCAGAAATAAGAATAGGCCCGCGCGAGGAAAAAATAGTGAGAGTAAGAGTTACGCTGAAGGATGTATCGGAGGCGATAATCCCGAAGCAAGAAGTAAAACCAGGTCTATTTGTGCCAGAGGCACTGGTATCCGTGAGAAACGGAGTGTGCATCACAAGTTTGTTAAACACTACGGAAGAGGAAGTTAAACTAGAAAATCCCATAGTAGAAGCTGAGAAAGTGCCAGAAGTAAAAGAAACCCACGTAAGGCAAGTTAGAGTAGAGCGACCGGAGGGCAGATCGCGGTTAAGCAAGCTAAAGGAAAATCTCCGGGTCGATCATTTGAACAAAGAAGAGCAGGAAGCCCTATTGGAGATTTGTGCGGCGTATAATGACATATTCCATTTGCCGGGGGATAGATTAGGTTATACAGAGGCCGTCAAGCATGAAATTAAACTCCTTCCGGAGGCAGAAGGAAAGATAGTTCGGTTGAGGCCATACCGAATACCGGAGGCGCAAAAAGAAATTTTGCAAGGCGAAATAGATAAACTACTACAGGATGACATAGTAGTACCTAGTGAGAGTGCTTGGAATTCGCCGGTACTGATAATTCCGAAGAAAATGGATGCAAGCGGTAAACAGAAATGGCGTGGTAATAGACTACAGAAAGCTTAATGATCTGACAGTAAATAATGTGTTCCCATTGCCGCGAATTGATGAGATATTAGATGGGCTAGGAAAGGCAAAATATTTCTCGACACTGGACTTAGCGAAAGGATATTATCAGGTCTTATTGGACGAAAAAGATCGGGAAAAGACAGCGTTTAGCACTTCTTATGGACATTATGAATTCAAAAGGATGCCTATGGGATTAAAGACGGCACCAAATACCTTCCAAAAATTGATGAACTCTGTGTTAACAGGACTGCAGGTGAGAAAGTGTTCATTTATTTGGATGATGTCATTATTTTGGATCGTCATTAGAAGAACATAATGCCAGGTTAGAAGATGTTTTCGAAAGACTGAGAAAGTACAACCTCAAGTTACAAGTAGACAAATGTGAATTTCTACGGAAAGAGGTTACATTTTTGGGACACGTGCTCACCGAGGAGGGATTGAAACCTGATCCAAAAAAGGTAGAAGCCGTGAAACAATACCCACAACCGAGTAATACCAGTCAGTTAAAGGCATTCTTGGGTTTGAGTGGATACTATCGACGGTTTATTAGTAATTATAGTAAAATTGCTAAGCCGTTGTATGAGTTGCTAAAGAAAGGAGTTACATATATATGGGGAACGAAACAGGAAGAGGCTTTTCAACAATTGAAGGAAAAATTGTTGAATCCTCCCATTTACAGTATCCCGATTTCACAAAAAGTTTCGTAGTAACCACAGACGCAAGTCAAGACGCGATAGGAGCGTTTAAGTCAAGGTACAATTGGTAAGGACTTACCTGTAGCATATGTATCGAGGACCTTAAACAAGGCGGAAAGAAACTACAGCACTATTGAAAGGGAAATGTTAGCTATCTGTTGGGCTGTGAACATTCAGACCATATTTGTTTGGGAGGAAATTTACCATTTGCACAGACCATAAACCGTTGACGTGGATTAATAGTGTATCAGACCCGTCATCCAGATTAATGAAGTTTCGGTTGAAACTCGAGGAGTATGATTATGAGATCGTGTATAAGAGCGGCAAAAGAAATCAGGTTGCAGACGCTCTTTCGCGAATCCGAAACATTAGAGAGACCGATGACGAAATAAGTGATAATGATGAAGAGAAAACTGAAAGTAAAGAAATAGTGGCAGAAAGTGGTACCTCAACTGCTGATAATGAGAAGGGAACATTATCACCGAAGGCAAATAATAGGGAAGAACTTACTCAGGAAGAGAAGACGAAGATACTAAAGCAGTATCATGAATCGCCAATTGGTGGACATCAGGGAATAGGTAGGACCTATGAGAGAATTAGGAAATATTGTAGCTGGGAAGGCATGAAAGCCGACATTGAGCAGTACATTCGCCAGTGCGAAAGCTGCCAAAAGAATAAGATTACCCAGAGTAAGACAAAGATGCCAATGGAGATAACAAGAACTCCAGAGCATGTATTTGAAAGATGCGACATAGACATCGTAGGTCCACTACAACAATCAGAAAAGGAAATAAGTATATCTACATTTCAGGATGCTTTGACAAAGTTTTTAGTAGCCGAGCCCATAGAGCAGCAAGATGCTGACACGGTAGCAAGAGTGCTAGTAGAACGGATAATTCTAAGGTTTGGAATACCGTCTATTTTATTAAGTGACATGGGAAGCAATTTTATGGGTGACCTAATGAGAAGAATATGTAGGTTGTTACGTATCGAGAAGATACACACTACAAGTTATCACCCACAAGCGAATGGAGCGTTAGAGAGAACGCATCGTACACTGACAGAAATGCTACGGCATTACATAAATAGAGGTCAAACAGATTGGGATACCTGGATCCCATATGCAGTGTTTGTTTTTAATACAACACCACACAGTACCACAGGATATACGCCTCACGAATTATTCTTCTATGTAATATACCGGGAATATTGCAGAAGAAACCGGCAGAAGTAATATACAACTACGACGATTATGTAATCGAATTGAAAGAACGGTTAAGGGCAATGCACCAAGAAGCGCGAGAGGCGACAGCACAGGCGAAAATAAAAAGCAAAGAAAATTATGACAAGACGCAAAATCCGGTAGCATTCCGTCCAGGTGATAAAGTTTTGCTATTCGATGAGAGTGTAAGACGGGACGTTCAAAAAAATTGGACAGTCAATGGAGAGGTCCATATGGTGGTTGAAACAAAAGGACCGAATGTCGTTATACAATTAAAGAAAAATAAATTTACGAAGGTGCATGCAAACCGGCTAAAAGAATTTTTTTAAATTGCAGGGACAATGACAGCAACCCGAGTGATAGTAGTGACGCTCATGATAGCAAGTATTACGGCAACAATTCAGCAACAAGATCTGCAGCTAGAATTTCAGTCATCGCCGGGATTGTACTACGACAACAGAGGGACAGTAAGTTTGTACACTACTACTTGGAGGATCGTGAGTTATTTTAACTTAGGAGATTTAAGGCAGAAATTTGAGGCAACTCAGGATGCAGCATTAAAGGCCGTGGATTATTGTCAGCAGAGACTAAACAGGTAAACACAAGTGTAGAGGGGTGTACTAGTATAAAGCAGGTGGTAGAATACCACGAAAGTAAAATAGAAACATCCCAAAGCCTAATTGGGCAACTAGCCAGACATGAACAAAACAGAAGAAAACGAGGATACTTAATTTTGTGGGAGAAATTAGTAAGGTCCTATTCGGAACCCTAGACGAAGATGACGCTTCCTATTTTAAGTCAAAGATCAAATTATTGGAGCAAGAGCAAAAACAGCTATTGAAACTCTCTAAAGAACAAGTTACAATAGTAAGAACGACATTGGCTAGCTTTAACAATACAGTTAACTCAATAGAACGTAATGAAAGAATGATCACCGCGGGAATATTAAAACTAAATGAGCACATATATAAATATGAAGCTAGCACAGATAAAAGAATAAACCAACTTGGTATATTGGTAACAATAAATGAGCAAATAATACAGCTGACGTCAATATTTGAGGAACTAGAAAAAGAATACGATTTGATCATAACGGCCATCGTAAATGCGCAAAAAGGTATTCTAGAGCCACATTTAATCAACCCAGTGCAAGTAGTTAAATACTTACAATTAATTAAAGATGAAATAAAAGATAAACAATTTCCGATAGAATTGTCTGAAGCCAAGGGGTACCAACTGATGAGAGTAATTGACTTAGATGTCTTTATTTCGGGAAGTATACTAAGTTATGTACTAAACATTCCGCTAGTAGATACTGAAATATTTAATATCTATAAGCTATGGCCCCTGCCAGTCGAAGTGAATCACAGTAAAAGATTATTTACGTATATAGCGCCTGAAAAAGAATTTTTGTTAATTGACGATGCAAAACGGCAATATGTCAAGTTAGATAACGATCAGTTAATATGTAAAAAGTTAGAGCCCACTCACAGCGTCTGTAAACAGACCTTTGTATTGCTTTCAACTTACGATCATGAGGTATGTGAAGCTCGGATGCTTCAACCTATAGTAAAAATCCCAAGTGATTGTATTCAGAAGTATATTGTTTAAATGGAAGTGTATGGACACAAATCAGAGGTAATGAGTGGCTTTTTGTAGCACCAAAAGACGAAGGCTCACAGTATTGTGTAACAGTAATAAGCCCACAGATGTAATTATTAGAGGAACGGGAAAACTCAAATTTCTAAGTAAATGCAAGGGATATGGTGCACAAATATTAATTCAATCAGAACATACCATTAGGTCAAAGGTACCGATCAATGATATAGTTCCAAATCTAAATATGGATATAGATTGTTGCATGGTAAATAAGAAAAAGAGGAACATTTCGGAAATACCTCTATATTTACCAATCGAACCAGTGGTTCGTCAGTTAGATGATCTAACGGCAGCAGGGCATAAATTAGACGAATTAGAAGAGGAAATCACATACCAACAAAGAACATTATTTGATGCATTTTCATTAGACAGTATACCAATATGGGGGTATGCTGGGAGGGATAGTAGTGCTGATAATAATATTCTGTGTATGTAGATATTGTAAATGTTGCCGAGACTGTTTTAGGTTTTTCTGTAAAGCCATAGGTGATGACTGTTGCACTAAGATTTGTGTAAAGAATAAGATTGTGAATCAATACCCTGATACTGGAATAGTTAGGTATCATACGGCTGGAATGAACAGTGACGAAAGTGAACAAATTACTTTTGGTCCTGTGAGAAGTCGGTATGTAACCGAAACTGGTAGTGCAGTGATAAGTGAACGTGTGCGTCACCCAGACAGATACTTAGAGTATGAACAAAAGAGACCATTAATGTTTTTGTCTAAAACTGACAAACGTTAGAAGGTATAATGAATATATATATTTTGTGGTAAAAGTAAAAAAAATGTTTTATGAAAAGAATAGGAAACTGTCCAGAAGGAAAATATGAAGTGGTACATTGTAAGAATTTTGATTTTGAAAATATTAATACATGTATGATGTATGTAAAATATTGTAATATTAGAATTGTCACTATTGTAAGGCAAGATGACGAAGAAATTGAAATATGTAAAACATTGTAACATGAATGTAAATCATTGTAACATGCATAAAGAATATTAATTGTAAATAAAATAAGCAGCTCACACAGCCGACGTAGATACTAGAAAATTTTGCACTCTCAAGAGAGATTGCAAAATTTTCCCCAAGGGGGGGAGGTGTCGCGAAATAATCGCGGGAACACTTAGTTATGTTAAGTGGTGCAAGAAGCAGCAAGTAAAATAAGAGTGTAGGCGTAGGAAAACGCCGTAGCGATACGAAACCGAGAAACACGGGATGCTTTTAGGAGAGCAATATGTAGTCAACAAGAGGCAACGCGATAACATTAAAAGTGGGAAAGCAGAAGGTCGGAGCGAGGGTGATAGGGCTGAGTGTTGACAGGAGCGGAGGATTCCATTAACACGACCCGACCCGGAAGCCTACGTGACGGGAAACACGGAAGGGCAGATAGGACTGATGCAAGAACGTAAACAAAGCGACCAACGCCACAGAATGTTCTAGAAGGTAGAGGACACAAATATCGTCAGACGATATAAAAGAGGTGGCCGGGCCACCGAGAGCCAGAGTAGGGCGGAGCAGTGACAGCGCAGGACTGTTAGAGTAGAGCGGACCAGAGAGAGAGTACGCAGCCCAACGGAAATACAACGTGTATATGAGCTACTGTAGTCGCCGTTGTAGTACTCAGCTTCTTCCAGGATTATCGCACTTCTGTAGATGACGGACCAACCGATAGAGGGGCCCAAGCTAGTTACTCCCGAGGGGTGGTATCTTTCCTTTGGGTTTCTCATACTTCTAAACTGGTGTTTCCAGCATAGCCTGGCAACAGGGGAATTTCCCGAGGAACCAGCGATTATGTTGTTTCCAGAATCAGATGAATCTGATGAGGAGTAGGTACCTCCCGTAATTACTGAATATTTTCATGGAAGTAGGTCGGGCTTCGTGAGCTGCAAGCTTGATTGTAATTTCAACTTGTATGTGTTTTCATTTCTCAAACCATTTTCCACACCGAGTTCCCAAGTTTGAAAATCTTTACTCACTCGTATTTAGACTTCCAACAACGAAACGGAAGTCTAGCTCCCAACTTCCGAACCGCTCGCGGAAGTAAATAGCCAACCGGACGCAACAACAGTAAGGATTTGTATTAAATTTTAACAAAAGTTGTAAACTGCAACAGAATGGTAAAACTAAAAATGAATTTTTAGTTCAATATCAGAATATCTAAAACAGAACAAATGTCAAGTGTTTTATACTTTAGGAAGTAAAATTATGTTGTGTTGGAGACAATGAAACAATTTTGAAAGATAAAATATGGCAATTGGTGGATATATTTTACCTTTCCATTCCATAGAAATATTGCCTCAATATTTCTTTCTATTCCATTGTTGCTGAGGAATTATATTTAAAATCTCAGACAGCGAAACCATATAAATATTGGCTCACAACTTATGTCTTACTCCAGTGTTGCAGAGAAATTATATTTAAGGGGGGGAAAAACAAGGAAGTTTCACAGACAGTGAAACCTTAAGACAGATTCCAGTGACTTTTCTAAACACAAATATATTGAAGTCAGATCTTAATGCAAATGAAATCTGATCATTGATAAATGTAGAAAAGAGAAAAAGGCATCCATCTAAAAACTTTTGTGGAAGGAAACTGGAAATTAAGCGAAGCAATAAAATAGAAAATGAACAACAAAAAATAAGAGATAAGATAATGGAATATATTCTAACGCACACAATATTAATTAATTTGCTACAGGAGAACAGGAGAAACTAAAGATTAAAGTATCTAAAATAGATTACAGAGGAATATCTTGAGAAAGATAAATGTAAACAAATGCAACCTGCATCAAACTCACTTTTTATACATCAAGGGAGATACCAAAATGGAGCTGTTCCAGCAATTATATGTCCAATGGTAATGAAGCTGAAATGTTCCATACTTTCTATTACTAAATATAACAGCTTCTATATGACCTCAGGTTAATAATACCAAAGTCTCAAAGAAAATTAAAAAACATGTGTGTGCTCCAAGTTTAACCCAAACATTATTCCAAGAGCTTGTTTCTATGGATAAACAGCCTCTGAGCTAATTTATATGAACATTTAACTAGAATATAATAAAAATAATTAAAACATGAAAACTATACCCTATTGCAAATCAGCTAATTTAAATTAAAATTTTGCAGGAGCAATTTTTTTCTTCTTATAACTGTTTGATGTTATATTTCTTTTACAGTTTGCACTGAGGCTTTTTCATCTCCTACATTCAGTGTATCACAAGCTTACTGGATCATCATGTCACTACTACATGTAATGACTGGAAGATCATTTACCAGTATTACAATCCTGGTGACCAAAACTGGCCGTTTGGTGGTTTTATGACTAATAGTTTCTATTTTCCTAAACTGCAAAAGGTTTAGATAAAAAACCTTTTACAGTCATTGTATTTACATGTATTTTAATTCCAAATTATTATTCAGTGTCTATAGCTTTTCTAAATTTTACATAATTATAAAGTTGTATTTTGGGCGGCCGTTGTGTAGCTCAGGTAGTACAGTGCCTGACTGAGGCCCAGACGACCAAGGGTTCGATCCCCAATGAAGCCGGGGATTTTCTTTGAAGCTGAGTGTCCAGAATGGCTCCCCATGCCCACTCATCTGCTATAACAGGAAGATAAAGAAAAAGTGTCGGACCGTGTCGCTGACCACGATACTTCCACTCTAGTGCTTACTGTCAGGAAATAGGAATATGGAGCTCTGCCTCCAATAGTCCTATTGGAAAATGGCTTTAAAGCTGTGAAAACCCCACTACATTTACCTTTAACTATATAGTTCTATTTTAAGCCAGAATATTAGTAAAAAAAATTGTAGAAAAGCTGTCTCTCAGATGTCTCTTCACCTCACATATCCAAAATCTCTCACAATTCTCAGATTTTACCAGCTTCACTTAAATCTTACCCTTTTTTCCCCTGGCTTTAAGCCTGGTTGACGCTGAAGTCACTAGAGGCGGGAAAGGACTAGGGCAAGGAATGGGAAGGAATTCGGCTATTGTCTTTTAAAGGTACCATCCCAACATTAGTCTGGAGTAATTTGGTGAAACCATTAAAACCAAAAGCTGGATGGCCAGACAGAGATTCAAATCCACATCTTACCGAAGTTTAGGCCAGTGTTACAGTTTCCACTACAATTGGTATAACCATTCTCAATCCCAAACCTAGCTCCTCCATAAACACCCTCTACAGCAATCGTGCTGCTACAGGAGACACCCACAAATGGAGAATGTACCTTTTAACCCTCAAAACCTCAGTGTGATAGAATCTCTTTTCCCTAGTACCATTCAATGTACTACATTCCCAACCAGATGAAAATCATTCCATGATCTTTTATTTTCATGTAAAAAGTACATAACTAGTTAAACAATATCAAGGACCAGGGTTACACAACCTTTTAGGAACTTTAGGACATGTTCTCCCTCCTCCCCCCTTTTCTGATTGAGGGTACCTACTTAAAAATTGAAAAAAAAACCCCGTATTATAAAGTTTTATTAACAGTTGTGAAAGCTCAAAAACATTTAGTGTTAAGGTCATGGGTCTAGAATAGCTCCTGAAAAATGCAGCTACAGCAAACGCCACAAACAAAAAAACTTAATGCGTAAAAATAGTTGCCCTGTGTAATAAGTTTGACAAAAAAAGTGAAAGAAATTGTGTATCAATGTAGCTACCCTGAACCTACACACGACATAAAAAAATAAATACACTGCAATTAAAAAAAATGACCAACATTTAACTTTCCTAGCCTTAACCTCAAATCTGATATCTAATGTAAATACCTACAGATGGTTGATAATGTGACAGCACTGATTAATGGAAAGAACAGGAAGGACTTCATTAAATCATTAAGTACCTATTATTCCATATTTAGCAGTTAAAGTTAACCATTGAAAAATTTAATTTAAAATAAAATGGTACTAAAAGAAAAAATTAATGAAAGTATCCCATAAATTCAAGTTAAATTCCAACACCTTTTTGATATACTAGCTGTACCCACAACTTCGTTCGTATTTGTAAAGGATTTGAATTGACAGCTACCGACATTTAACCACCATAGTGCAAATGGGAGACTCGATGCCGTTACCACACACAAACGTCAGTCATCTGCGCTATGTAGTTCAGGCAGCAAAAGTAAAATGCGGACACACGTCTTGGTCGAAATACGAAAATATCCATAATTGACCAATTTCAACCACCATATCTCCCAAACCCCCACAGCTACCGACATCTAACAACCATAGTAAATGATAGGAGACACAAAACCACTACCCACACACCAAACACAAATGGTCTATGCTATGTCGTTGCAACAAAAAGTGACATATACGGAGACACATTTCTTGGTCAAATACGAGAACATCCTTGATCAGCCAATTTCAACACCATACCAGTGTGTAAATATGAAACGGAATTTTTGATCAAAAATACATGTTCATTGCATAAAAATGGTATGACATACCTTATTCAAAATATTGTACATTGCAAGATATACATTTTCCCATCTCTCTGGTAATTTATGAATGCCACACCAATTTTTTTTATCTTTTGATGCAAACCAGTCATCAAACCATTTTTGCACATTTTCGTAAGAAGTGAAGCACTGCTCAGCGATGTGCGTGTCCCATCGATACAAAGAGATAGTAATCTGGTGAGCTAGGTCAGGTGAGTAAGCCACATGCGTCAGTATCCCCAACTAAGTGACTCAATCCATTTCCTTGACTGGTTTGATGTGAGTG